>CABFVX010002811.1:64628-89010 GCA_902151425.1 Timema shepardi | reverse complement strand
ATATTTAGCACCGCGTCTTACTACCCGTTTGGGTTATACGCTTTTAAGTACTAACTACTCTAATGGATTAGGAATTGGGAAGGTTTAATCAGAGGAAGTGAACCCGCATTTGCGTGGAGGAAGAGTGGAAAACCATTTAGGAAAAACCACCCCCAGTTCACCCGACCGAGATTAGAACCTCGATCTCCCCGTCCTCAGCAGTAGAGCGCGTTAGCCAACTACGCCACCGAGGCGGGTTTTACACTTATTATATGCACGCTGCATTTATCTCCGTTTTTAATGACACTTATTTTAGTAAAAGTATATTGACATTAAATGTTCTACATATGGATTTTATTTTTGTTTCTGCGTGTTTCGAATATTTTAACAATTTTACAAATCTTATGAATATTTCTACATTTCAAGTTTTTTATTTTATCTACAATAAATAATATTTTATATTCTTAGTATTTATTTAATTTTATCCTTTTTTTCATACTTGAGCATTGTTGTTTCACATCTCTCTCATTCTTGTAAAAAATAAACACTTGAAACATCAAAACATGTGAAGGATACCTATAATATGTGGGGAAAATACTAGACTGAAATAATTGAATAACAATCAAACATGTGAATGCTAAGACATTCCCCAACCACTTCCTGTGAAGTAAAAAGGAGTTTCACTATATAAAATGATGCTACAGAAGAGGCAAAATACAGCACCAGAAAATTTGATTTTTTTTTTACATTTTTAAGAAAAATTATCAAAATGTTAAAAATTATTATTATTATTATTTAATACATATGACAAAATTTGTTTCAATGTAAAATGTTTTGTAGCAAACACTGTTCTTTAAATTGGCAGAAATAGCCAGATATCTACTCTTTAATGTAAATACCTTTCTATTAAGTGCAAATTTTAATTTATTGAAGCATTAATTCTGACCACACCATGATAATGTTTTTTTAAACAAGTATTGGTAGTATTACCTACATGGTGAAACTTCGTATATATTTACACATTTCAGACATCATATATATTTATAGTGAGATTTTAATCTGAATTTAAATTCTAACTGTGGATAAAGCTCAGTTTTTATTAAACACGCTTAGCAATTCTAAAGATTTAGCCACAGCGGATACCATTTATAATTTTTCATTTTACTCAATGCAATAAATATTTTGAAGGAACAAGAAATATTGTAGCTAACTTGAGTAGACAAATAAAATTTTACGCGCAACATAATTTAAAACTAAAAGTTCACAGTAGCTATACTATATTACTAAGTTTAGTATGATAGCCAAGTATTTGTATTACATACATATTTTTTCTTCTAAAAGAAATACGTAATTACAAAAGGTGTGTTTGTGTTTTTTTTGTTTTTTGTTTTTTGCTGGTTCTTCAAAACTTAAAATAGGTACAGTACGTACGATATTTACACTCTGAAAGACAATATGAAGCTGAAGGTAAAAACCCTCTACCTACGAACAGAAACAGAAAATGCCCTTTCCAAAAATAATCCCCACAATAGTGGCTACAAAGCGGGAAGGGAAAGATTAACACATGTAAAATATTTGTGCTGAAGTCATTGTCTTGTTATAGGAATCATCGTCTCTGATGTGAAGCAAATTCTTGGAAAACCCAGCGTAATACAAAATCCAATACACTACACAGATACGTAGTATGATCTGGGTTCGTTCAGACTAGAATAGAGATATTTTTGGAAAATGATGGGAAGAACGAAGAAGTAGCGTACCAGTGTGCAGGTGGAACGCTTTAAACTTGTGTTTTATCAACCGGAACGCTTGCAATACTTGTTCGTATCAATCGGAATCGCGTTTCGGTCCGTTTCAGCCCAGTTTTAGCACTGGCTATTAGTGTGTAAAGTTTAAGATTTCTAGGTAATCTAAGGTATTCTGGAGGGTGTGGAAAGAAACATACACGTTAGTATATTATACCGTTTAGATGTGTTTGTAGGTTCTAGAAGAGCCAACGTATATTTCATATTAATTTTGAAAAATTAAATAGATATTTAAATTTGCAATCATTTTGAAATCGATGTGGTCATGCTATTACTTAAAAACTTGTCGTAAAAATTATATTAATACTTACTCCTATTCAATTAAAAGTAATTTGAAAACTCCCCAACAATATTTGCCTCAGAATTATAAATATATAATCCATATCTAAAGTAAGTTTTCAATAAAAAAATAAATAAATAATTTGAAAACTCTCCACTGTATTTGTCTCAGAACTATAAATGATAATCCGTACAGAAGAGTAAGTTTTCAATAAAAAAATATAAACTGTTCAAAATAATTCAAAAGTTGTAAGCACAGTAATATACCAAGTCCATCCTTGGTCAAATTCACGGATTAAGTAGTTTATTGTAAATAAGAAATATTGAATAATTTTTTAGGATTTTATAAGTTCTCTGAACTCGATGCTTTATATAAGAGAACTATTTTGATTTTCTTCTGAAATAAATTATTTTACCATATAATCACAACCTTCTGTCTATTTACCAGAAAATTAATAACTTACGCTTTTCTTTAATTCTTATTTGTGTGTTGATAGGCTACTGGTATTTCCACTGCCATTTCTTGTACCATCTGGTGTCTGGTATGAGCGTGGTACTACAGGTCGGAGAACAACATGACAATCCACCTGTGCCACGGGGATTCCCTAAATGCGGGGACTACGTCCCGTCTGATTGAAGACGGTCAGGACTTCGTGTCTTGAGAGCGTGAGGACTTGAAAAGAGCCATTTTCAGACATACAGACTGGACCACGATACACAAACAAAATTGTTCAAACCCTACCCCCTACAGTGATGACTTCAAGTTTCAAACTATTCAGTGAGATTATTGTGTAATATGTAGTGGTCATTCGTAGATTGATTTTTAAATAGCAAAATTTGTGATTGATCTATCAATTTGAGGTGTATCTTTTTTCATAAGATAGTTGTGCCTTAATTTATTTTAGGCCATATAAAACCCGTTTCTTTTAAAATATGCTATTTAATAATGTCAACCTATTAAGATTTGTATACGAATATATACATATTATTATTAGGTATTCTGTCTTACGACAGGTACTGTACATTCCTTTTGTCAGGGAACCTGGCCGCCGATGCGCCCCGTCCTTTGCCTTCTTCTTCAGCTTCCAAAATAAACTATTCATAGATATATTTGAATACAACGCTTAATGATTTGAAATAAATGTATATATAAATATAGGGGTCTATAGTATAAACAAATATGTATTTAAAATTATTAAGCTTTATAAACGAATGTATGTACCGCATATAAAACTTAATAATTTGAAACAGGTATATTTGTTTAAAAAGCTTAATAATTAGAAAAAAGCCTTAGACACTATGTATAATATATATATATATACTTTATAATATGTACTATAAAATAGATATACTAAATATATATAATATATTAATAAATGTAAAATCTTAGTTGAGCTACTGTATTATATTAATGTTTTTATAGTTGTTTCTATTTATTTATACACCCTCTTGGTCACTATTTAAATTAGTTTATGATAATTAAAAAGTCATTTTATCACAATGTAAAAATCTCATATTTATTAAATGAATAATAGCCACAGTTTAACTATGGATTAATTATTTTCTTTTTAATATTAGGTCCCGTTATAGATTTATTTGAATGCCAAATCCTTCCTTCGCCTCTGACAAGACGTGTATTAAACACAACTTGTGAATGTGGGGAATGCCAAGCCTCCACCGTGGTTCGGATCTCACGTTAAACTGTAGGTCCTCCATTTCATCTCACAATCATCTTACCTTCACACTTTAGCGTAAGTGCATATAAACCGAACGGGCAGTAACACGCGGTGCTATTATTATTATTATTATTATTATTATTATTATTATTATTATTATTATTATTATTATTAGCACCGCGTGTTACTACCGTTCGGTTTATATGCACTTACGCTAAAGTGTGAAGGTAAGATGAATGTGAGATGAAATGGAGGACCTACAGTTTAACGTGAGATCCGAACCATGGTGGAGGCTTGGCATTCCCCACATTCACAATAATAATAATTATTATTATTATTTTCTTTGATTTTTCCTTTTTTCTTTCTTTATTTTTCCTTTACATTTTAGAGTTACTAAAAAGTATTATGAAATTATTTTCCGGGAAAACCTTATGCGCTTAAGGTAGTTTTAACATGAAATCTCTTAGTTTTACTGTGTTTATGACGATCAAACGTCTTTTTCTTTTTGTTTCTTAACCTCAGAATGATTATTTAAATCTCGGGTTTTAGCTAAGTTGTTTTTTCAAAAGCTAAAATACTTATTAACTAAGGTGTCTTCTAGAATGAACTGGCACAATCTCGTACATTATTTCCCCCTTTGCCTCCTCTTACTCCTCGAAGTATTTGGCCTGATTTAGTGCTTTATTTCCCCATATAGCCTCCTTCGTCACCTAGAAGGAATTGACATATTAATTTAGCGCTTTTCATCTTTTTTCCCCTCCTAGGTCTTTTAGGAGGAATTGACATAATTTAGGGCCTTATTTTTCCTTGCACCTACTATACCTTCTAAAAGGAGTTTACATGATTTAGGGCTTTATCTCTCCTGTCACCTCCTTTCTCTTCTAAAAGGAGTTTACATAGTTTAGGGCTTTATTTCTACTTTCACCTCAAATATATTTTAAAAGGAATTGACATAATTTAGGGCTTTATTTTCCCATGACCACTGCACCTCAAGACCCAATTGTTCAAACCAAAACTTCGTGTAGGGAGTCCCAGTAATCGCGGCTATTTAACAAGACCTTGCTGATATAATTAATAAGAAATTACATAGTAGTTATGAGAGGTGACATCATCAATACAAGTACAGTAATTCCTAAATCTCAACGAGCAATTATTTTATTCAGAATAAACGCAATCTTTTATAACATTTAACTGCCAAGACCAGTAAATCAAAACCTTTTCTATATCGTGGACCCTCCGGAGAAAATAATAATTCGCCACGACACCCTAGTCTTACCCACCATACGATGTGAAATTAAAAACCCACGAAAACATTTCTAGTAATCTACGTAGACCATTTCATATTAATAGAAGAAATAAGATGCTTAGTAGGACAGTAATGGTTAAAAACGTGTGTCGAATCAAATTGTGAATAGAAAATTTGATTATATGATGTGAAAATGTAATTAAAGTTATTTACAAATTTTACTTTGTTTTTGGACCCCTATAGTACTCTTTGTGGACCCCCGGGGGTTGGGAGGTTTTGGTTTGGAACAATTTTTCTCAACCTTTTCACCCGGTTGTCATCCAATGGTATATTCCCTAAATCTCACGGCACTCATGTCATGAATAGTCCTAGTGCCTATGAGTTTAGAAAGATCTTAGTCGATAACACACTTAGAATGAAATTCATCGTTTGTGTGTGAGTTATTAGTTCATAGTATATTGCTCATTTTAGGTGTAGTTGCTACTGGAATTGCTTACTTACTCCAAGACATTAGGAACGCAAAGGTTCATCACCACACCTACAAAAGTACTCCACCTGTCCCTATCTTGAACTAGTTCTATCCAGTCCCCCTAATTACACCCTATCTCTTTCAAGTTAATTCTAATGTTATCCTCCCATTTGCGTCTAGGTCTTCCCAATGGTATTTCCCCATTGGGTTTGCCAATCAATACTATGAACACGGTTCTAGAATCTTACATTCACGCTGCATGTCCTGTCCATTGTAATCTACGAGACTTGATTATACTAACAATATATGTTGATGAGTACAGGTTTTGTAACTCATCATTATGTAACCTCTTCCACTCCCTATTTGTTAGGAAGATTAATTTGTATCCTACCAGTACAAATGTTAGTAATATATTTATATACAGCCCACTTTGCTGGCTGCATGGTCTAAGACGTCATTATCACAATAGACTATACTGCCAATGATGGAGAGACCGTAGTTTAATCCCGTTTGGATGTACTGAGAGAGTTTTTTCCTATATAGTTTTCCACTTTCTCTCCACGCAAATGTAGGTGCACTTACTTTAAATTCCGCCTTCCTAATCCCTAACACATGAGCATTACTAGTACATAAACGTATAACCTGAATAGACGTGGTATTAAATTTAAAATAGAATTAGCTATATTATTGTCGCTACTCCTCAACCCATGGGTTGATTTGTCAGGATAGCTTAGTGGGATGGGTAGGTAATGGCAATGAATTGTGGGGTTTGTTTTGATATTTTTATAATTACTCTAATAATGTATAATGGGATGTAGGAATTAGAACTAATTGAAAGAGTTTAGAAAAAGATCCTGGTTCTCTCATTGTACCTGCTCAGCAGCCCGTGCCCTGACATATCTTCTACGTTTTAACTTTAGCTGGTGTCGAACACCCGACCACCAGGCGTTGCGCGGCTCTGGTCTATCACATACCTTGAAGAGGGAGAGGGTGTCCTTCTACGTACTTTTTTAAAGCTAGCCCCACGTCTTAATACCCGTTCGGGCTCTACGCTTAAGTGCTAATTACGCTAATGGGCTAGAAATTTGGAAGGTTGAATTTATAGGAAGTGAACCCACATTTGTGTGGAGGGAAAATAGAAAAAAATTGAGTAAAGACCACCCCAAGTTCACCCGACTGAGATTTGAACCTCGATCTTCCCGTCTTCGACAGTCTAGCTAAACACTTCTCCGTACTAAGCTGGACTCAAGATGTAGGATATTCTCACCACAAGGTACGATAACTTGTTAGCTGAATTTGAGAGCACATCGAATTACCCCCCTAAAATCTGGTGTTCTTCTGCGGTCACCCCCCCCCTCCTATAATGGTCTAAAAACTCACTGTTATATACCAAAAAATGAGGGGTGTCTCCTCTATGTTATTATTATTATTATTATTATTATTATTATTATTATTATTATTAGCACCGCGTCTTACTACCCTTTCGGGTTGTACGCAGTTACGCTAATGTGTGATGGTAGGATGATTGTGAGATGAAATGGAGGACCTACAGCTTAACGTGGAATCCGAACCACGGTGGAGGCCTGGAATTCCCCACATTCACTAGTTGTGATTAATACACGTCTTGTCAGAGGTGAAGGAAGGGTTTGGTAATCAGATAAATCTGTGCCGGGATCGAGGATTGAACCTCGGGCCCCAGCACAGAAGTCCAACATCTTACCCCTAGACCACCAGGTCACTTCCTATGTTACTAGTTTTGCCAATACTCTGTGTTATGTTAGTTGGCAAAATAAACCATATTTTTTATTGAATCAGCTGGTACGAATGAATACACGACTGCTGATTAGGGACAGTCGATAGTGGTCGTTCTTAGGCTTACGTCATTTTTGCATGATATAGTTGGAATTAGGCTTAAAGCCATGACATTATATATATATGCAGAATAATATGTAATAATAATAACTTAATAACAGATTTTACTCACTTAGGCTTTACAAAAACGTTTACCAGGAGGTAATGCAAGAAAGTGAGTAACGTCACGAACCACAATATTTTTTTGCCACCGCGTCTTACGCATGTTTACTAATCACCCTAGTGTAGTTTGTTAGGGACTAGCCATGGTTACAGACAAGTAAGAAACAGACTCTCAAACTTACGGGGGTGCACTGCGTTCCTTTTGGCAGCTTGACTCCTTTAACACTAGGATTCGCTAGTGTCACTGCTGGGTTATGATAGGACTAACCGCAGCGATCCTAGTGTTGAAAGACTTAAACTGCAAAAAGAAGCGCAACCATTTTAACCTGGAGGTTGAGTGTCTGGGTATATTATTTGTTTGTGGTCAAGGTGAGTTTAGAGGAGGTGGGTGCATATATCTGGAGTCTGGAGGAAGAGTGGAAAACCATTTAAGGAAAAAACACTTTCGGTATACCTGACCTGGAGTTGAGCATTGATATATATTTAATTGGCAACGTAGTCTAACGTGAGAATGATGCGTTACACCACGAGGCCAGCGAAGCAAGGCACCTAAAATTAATAAGTAATATTAACTTAATTTTGATAAAGACGTACTGTTAGACCTGATAAAATCGGGATATTATATTTCCAAACGCTCGAGCTTTGTACACATTTCAGTAGAGTCTGGATTATCTGACTTAACGGGACCAACAGGTAGTTAGATAACCGAAATATCGGATAGTACGGAAACTGGGGGATGGAGGGAGCGAGATCCTAACAAACCCTAATGAAATCCAAAGAAATAGAAGTTCCGACAAGGTATGATAAAAGGTTTATTAGTAATTATTCCACAGTATGGTATAAATAATACAATCAATTATAGAACTATTATTTTATTCATGTAAAACTAACAACGGATCTTAAATTAATTAAATAAAACTTGTATTATATAGTAGGCAATGTTGGATAAAACTGAATGTCGGATAATCGAGCCTCCGCTGTACAGTGTTTATTACAATATTAGTCATGCGTAAGCTTTAATTTCACGTACACAATTTTACAGTATATTAATAAAGCTAAGGATGAAAACACTATAATAATGGTATCTACATTTAAGAATGCATTTATTTTATTTTGTAGTGGCCCTATGCAAGCGTATCACACCAATTATATGGGATATAACTTCTATCATCTCTTCAAAGAAGTACAATATTACTCAAAAAGATACTGTGCAAATGACATTTATCACTTCTTAACATATACATATCTATATAGTGTAATATACCCTTGCGGGAACATTATTTGTAATGCAAATGCTCAATTTTCATTTTAATAACTATTTTCAACACACCTTCAGCTGCTTTCACCCCCCTCGAAATTGTCAATTTGAATTTACCGACAGTAAAAATACTAGATTTATTAATAATTGACACTTGTTTATTTTGTGCGATACTAGTGAGCTTAGTTGTGAGCTTCCCTATATTTTAATAGCCCCACTAGGGAACCATCAAGACACAGCAGGGCATTGTGACACCCCCTGGCCGAGGTAATTCCTGGACCTGTGGGGATTGCCCCCCCTCTCTTTAGTGCTGGCACTCATGGCTAACACATCCGGTTACAGCTGTTAAAATTGGCACGACTTGTCTAGAAACCACATGCACCTACTTTTAAAAATATAAAAATAGATCCGGTACTAAAGTGGTTTCCGTGCTACACCAGTTACTACCCGTCCGGGCTATCCGTTTACTTACATAAATGTGTTTAAAGGGTGATAAAGATATAATTTAGACAAAAAATCACCCGAATTTGTGTGGAATGAGTTTGGGAAACCATTTGGAAAGGGTGACCTGGCGGTCTAGGGGTAAGGTGTCAGACTTCTGTGCTGACGGCCGGGGTTCAATCCCAGGTCCCGGCACAGATTTATCTGATTACCAAACCCTTCCTTCACCTCTGACAAGACATCTTGTGAATGTGGGGAATGCCAGGCCTCCACCGTGGTTCGGATTCCACGTTAAACTGTAGGTCCTCCATTTCATCTCACAATCACCCTACCATTACACATTAGCGTAAGTGCGTATAACCCGAACGGATAGTAAGACGCGGTGCTAATAATAATAATAATAATACATTTGGAAAGGCCTCAGGAGGGATTCGAAGCTAAAGCCTTTCCATCACCGGTAGACAAAACAAGATGAGACTGACGCCTTTGTCCACGTGACTACTTGTGAGTTTTTTTTAGTATCAAGCTTAAAGCCAAGGCCATTAACGGCTAACGTTAAGGGGCCGAGAGATTATGGTATTAACTTTGAGGAAGTGCACCCGCATTGCACGGATATATGATGCGAAAACCACAATGTTAAATCACACCTGGAAAAATACCTTAAGTGAGCACGGCTGAGACTCAAATTAGACCACCTTGAAGAAACAAGCAGTCTAGTTTATTGACAGCCTGATAGCTTTGACGGCGTGATCACCGATGAAGGTACTGGAATGGTCTAGTCTTTGTTAAAATACTAGAAAAAGGTCCAACAAGCCGCGGATGGACTACACACATCAAATCTCTTGAGGTCTGCCAGTAAGACTGTGTGACCACTAATACAGACTAGTAGTTGTTACAATACTCAATAAAAGGTCCAAAGAATCACAGATGGACTATACACATCAAATCCCTTGAAGTCTGCCAGTAAGACTGTGTGACCACTAATGTAGGCTAGTAGTTGTTACAATACTCAATAAAAGGTCCAAAGAATCACAGATGGACTATACACATCAAATCCCTTGAAGTCTGCCAGTAAGACTGTGTGACCACTAATGTAGACTAGTAGTTGTTACAATACTCAATAAAAGGTCCAAAGAATCACAGATGGACTATACACATCAAATCCCTTGAAGTCTGCCAGTAAGACTGTGTGACCACTAATGTAGGCTAGTAGTTGTTACAATACTCAATAAAAGGTCCAAAGAATCACGGATGGACTATACACATCAAATCCCTTGAGGTCTGCCAGTAAGACTGTGTGACCACTAATGTAGGCTAGTAGTTGTTACAATACTCAATAAAAGGTCCAAAGAATCACGGATGGACTATACACATCAAATCTCTTGAGGTCTGCCAGTAAGACTGTGTGACCACTAATACAGGCTAGTAGTTGTTACAATACTCAATAAAAGGTCCAAAGAATCACGGATGGACTATACACATCAAATCCCTTGAAGTCTGCCAGTAGGGCTGCGTGATATATTTAGCATCTCTCGGGTTGTCTTACTTCTGTCTACACATGTGCGGATCTTACGATGAGAGGAGGGATGTGGGGAGGGGTTAGGGACAAACAGATCTATCCTAGACCAGGTCTAAGTGCGATTCACGTGCTCATAGCGTGAGTAGCTCACGGTCATTAGAGAAGCTTTGTGTCGACCTAAGACTAGAAGTGTGTCGTTGCCTGGGATGTCACACACACACACACACACACACACACACACACACACACACACACACATACAGAAAAAAACCTTTGCCAAAAAATAAAGCTTTATTGCTGTGATCGTATCGAATGATTTTCTTCCTAAAATATATTCTAGAAGCGTCAAAGGTTTTGGTGTAATTTATAATCATTCTCTACTATGAGTAAGTGGTTAGGGTGGTTGACTTAATGCCTTAACGACACTGGTTCTATCAGTGACTGGGACAAAATATATAATCTCTTAATGTGTGTGGATTCCTTTTTTACTTAGATACTACAATTTATTACGTTTGTGTTGGGTGTACATTGATGCCGTCCAATTTTCATAGTAAGAACCTTATCTGATGGATATAAAAGTAACTACGTCTTATTTCACGTATTCATACGTCAAGTCATGTGATCTGTAGTTGTCACTTTTTATAGATATTATCAGTAACCATAAAATTACACTAATAATATTGTGAAATGTAATCAATATTAACAGCAAAATGTATGTTTATATTTACTCAAAGCTTCTTCCAACCAAAATCATACCATAAGTATGTTGTATACCAGTAGTTTGTAAGTCGTGTGATATATATTAGAAAATACACTGCAAACTGCCAAGAAGTGATACTTTTTAGTTATTTCGCATCTTTCTACTTTTTCCGACTATTGCAATTTTAATTGCATTAATAGAGTAACACACTCGCCTCGGTGCCCACATGGTCTAGTGTGATGATCTCGCAGTAAGCTAGAAAACAGATTATGGGAAGATAGAAGTTCAAATCTCGGTCAGGTGTATTGAGGGTGGGTTTTTTTTCCAAAATTTATATTTTTCTTTCCCCTACATATTCGGGTACACTTCCTCTAAATATAGCCTTCCTAATCCCTAAAACCATTAGATCAATTAGTACATAAGCGTATATATAGCCCAAACGGGTAGTAAGATGCAGTGCTAAAAAAATAGAGTAGCAACAAGGAAGGTCTAAAGGAAGAGACCAAGAATTTGTGTGAAGGGAGAGTTGGAAATCAATAAAGAAAAGAAAAACTTTCATTACACCCGATCGGGATCCTAGCCCAAATTTTTGTGGAGAGGGTGGAAAATCGTATTGGAAAAAACACCCTCAATACACCTGACAAGGATTTGACACTCCATATCCTTGTCATCTGTAGTCTAGTCTAACACGATGGTGACGCCTTAGACCATTCGGCCACGTAAGCATATAAAATAGCCTATTAAATATGACAGCTATTCAAAACCAATCGCCTGTTACTTAACGCGTGGTTGTCAATCCAAATAGCCTGGTCTCCCCTCCTAGTTCAAATATATAATTTAAGTCTATCAGAAAGTTTCTTAATACACATAAATAGATAGCTACAAACATGTCCAATGAAAATTGCATGCCAAGAATTAGGTAGTAATTTAAGTGGTTTACAGTCTATTCAAATATATATATCAGACTCTATATGATAGTATGCGCGTTTGTCAGAAACAATAGATAATCAACTTTGTCATAACATTTGTAATAAATAGACTATCCTGAAGAATATTTATATAACATCTCATAGTTAAGAATTAAGGCATATCGGGAAAATATGAAAGGAACTATATTATTTAAGAACAAAGGATACATATAAACAAATGAAAGTAAAAAAAAAATTGTACGAAATAAAATATAATGGTTCATGTTTTCAACTGATTTTAATAAGTTTAGTTAGAAAAAATACACATTTCACAAATAATCAATTTAGTCTGTAATGTTGCTGTGATTGTGTAGATAGGGTGTAGTTAAACTTCACAAGTATATTCCAATCATTGCTCGATCCTAAAACAAAATATCAATATTATTTGATTCAATACAGTAATATAGTTATTTAGAAAAATAAAAATCACGTTAAATCAAATGAGTCGCTACCTTCAAATTAAACTGTGTTCTTCTCTTCTTATTTCGATTCTCCAACCCAACACTAAAGCCATAATAGCATCCAAAACACTTGTATCAATAGAAAGACAAGGAAGAAAATAATCAAAGCAACATGATGTCGAATTTGGACCGAGTTAATATAGCACATTTTCTGTGTGTCGTGATGTACCTCTAGTTTTCATTTGAGGGTGAACTGGCAACCTCGCAATCGCTGAACTGTTGCCAACCTACCGTCAGCTGATTTCTTTGCTCTGAAACATGTTTAATAGCGGTGGCCAACTAAAAACCATATATGTTTTTTTGTTTTACTTTTTATATGAGCTTGGGGTATATATACTGTTTAATGAAATAATGTAGAAAATTTCTAAAGAATATATTTTTAGTCGTGATATTTTGAAAGTGGTTTGTACATAGGTGACGAAACTTTGTTAGCTTATTTTCTCCAAGTAGTTTCTAAATTTAATTTGAGGAGGGATATATTTTGATAGGAATCCCCCTTCTATTCCCTATTCTTTCTCTCTCTCTCTCTTTTTTATATAAAATCTATTGCAATTTATATATGTTTTCATTGGAGTTTTCGCACACCATAAAAAAAGATTTACGCAATCTTTGACCGATTTTATAAGATTTTTTTTTCATTTCCGTGAGGTATTTAAGTTGCACTTTCTGAACTGACTGATTATATCAACACACGACCTATAAACAACTATAAATATTAGACACAGCATACAGACCCCTGCCGTTAATTCGTCACTGTGGAAGGGGGAGTTAATATTTCATCAATTTCACAAAATGTTCAGCTATATCAGGAATTGAACCCAGGACCTTTATCTCAGCAGACAAACACGCTACTGACTTAACTAAGTTGTGAGACTTTAATAAATTTAAAAACAGGTTAGTTTGTCTGACTCTTAAGAACTACAACGTTTTAATCAAAGGCTATCAACAACTTAATTTAAGGTATAAGAATAAGGACGTTAGTTTATAGAAAGTTTATAATCTTTCATGGAAACCATCAGTAAAGTCAGAAATTAAACAAGTCCCGAAACTTAAAAATGATTATTAAAATATCAGATATAGTTTGTTTTTTGTTTACCTCCCTCCCCCCACCATGTCATACTACATGTCTATACACACGTTTGTAACCTTACCAATACGGTAGCATGGGGAAAGTAAAGTTTCAAGGAAATGTAATCGAATTTTCTTGAAAGGAAACTGGGACTCCATTAAAGAAAAATTACCCACAGTTCATGCGGCTGAGATTCAATCCCTAATCTACTGGTCACCATCAAACCAGACTAGGCCTTGTGTTCTTGAGTAAGAAATTGAGAATCTAGAGTGATTTCCTCCACCAATTTATTTAGGAAAACCATACTGGATTATTCTGAAGAGATATATCTGGATGTGCTCAGGAATACACCCCTATAGATGACTCTGAATGTGTTCAGGAACACACCCCTATAGATGACTCCGAATGTGCTCAAGAAAACACCCCTATAGATGACTCCAAATGTGCTCAGGAATACGTCCTTCTAGATGAACCTGAATGTGTTCAGGAATACATCATTCTAGATGAGCTTGACATTTGGCTCTCGTGCAACTGTTGAGGACTTGGGGTTGTTGATTTGTCTTCCGAAGCTTCTAACTACGAGACAATTTTGATTTTTTTTTTACTGAAACAGACAAACTAGTTTATACAGATTATCCCATGACTAAGTAGTTAGTGGGGTCAGTTTTAGGTCTAGAGAACTATGATTCGAATCCAGATGGTGGTGATCAAGGCCCAGATTTTGGTTAAATCTTTTTTTTTCGTCAAATACAATACTCATTAATTTAAAACTCCGTTCGTGATCATCTTAAGTAGAAACGTATATTTATAAGATTTTTTTGGTAATTTTAAAGGGATATTTGAGTCCTTTCTTGGCATTTTTGAGTGATTTAAGGCATTCATTTTGAATAAGTCTATTTTAAAATAATATCGATATTTTACAAATGCACAAAAATGCTCTAACATCAATTTTTTTCAACACCCAGTTGTCTGAATAAGGGCCAGTTTTATAGTCAAATTTAGTACGCCTCAAGTGCGGCGCTACAATAAGTTTATGACGACACCTACCTAAACTCGAATGGAATGGGCCATTCTCGCATAGGAAACTGGCCCATTCCATTCTGGTTTAGGTAGGTGTCGTCATATACTTAGTGTAGCTCTGCACTTGAGGCGTACTAAAGTTGATTATGAAACTGGCTCAAAGAGTACAATGTAGGCCTGGTGAAACACTGCAACTAGGCTGAAAAGGGTTGCTTTGGGAGGGGGATAGCTATTGCTACTGAAGCACATATTTGTAAATAAATGTTATATCAGAGTGCAAAAATTTAGCTATGAAAGGTTTTATCATTGCATTATACACTAATTTATAAAATGCGTGTTTGGTTTATTTGTTTGCATTTATTAAAAGTATTTTTTTCATAATAGTCTAGGTCATTTTTTGAAAATTTGAAATAATTCTTAGGTTATTTTATAGCTGATATCGTAGCATGTTGAACCTGTTGTTTAACATGTACACTCAAAGTACCTAAAAACTGTATTACTCGATGAATACAAGAACTATTAAATTCTAGTATTGTGTGGTGGATATTAACTCACGGTGAATTCAGTTTGCTGGGAAACGTCCAAATTTCAGGAAACTGCCCCATCTGATTATGACAGGACCATCATCAGAACGACATCTCCCCCCCAGGTCCCACTTTGGTGAAATGACAGAGCTATGCACCACGCAGTCTTGTAGCGCTAGTTGCCATTCGGCAAAATTCCGTAACTCACCTCCCCCACTTTTGGGGCCGGGTGGAAAACCTCCCAGAGTACGTAAGTTATGTGTGTATATAACCGTCACTCCTCGCTTCACATAGTGAATTCTATTTAATCAAATCGACGGTAGAGCAACTTCAACGTTAATCTACATCGGCGAACAAGCTACTGGTGACTACGATGTGTGAGACTTCGGTCTCTCCACCACGACGCAGATGAAGTCTCGTCTGAGAAAATGAGTATTTGAAAGTAAGAATCTGCGTTAGAATCGTAGTACTCGTTGTTTATCTATGTCCATATGACATTGGTAACTGACTTGTTTTTCTATGCCCATAAGGCGTAGATTTTATGTTTAGAATTCTTACTCTTTATCTATATCCACATGCTATTATTATGTTTGTAAGTGTCTGACTTGTTATTCTATGCCCATAAGATATAGTTTTGATAGTATGGGTTCTTACTCATTTTCTATGTCCATATGATATAGTATTAATTGCAAGGGTTTCTGACGTGTTTTTCTATGCCAATAAGCCATAGTTTTGAATAATGAGCTTTATGCTCTATGTATCTTGGTCTATATGACATGATTTATTATGTCAGTGTTTCTGATTTCTTTTTCTAAGTCCTTAAAACATAGTATTATATATTAGAGAATAGTCATGACTCCCTAAACTTCATGCCCATGTTTAGGATCCCTTAATGGTGGAAATAAGGCTATATTAAGGCTTTGTTCAATGACCTAATTTGGTCTGTGACAGATAACAGTCACAATTGCTTCTTTTTAGTGTACCTTTTTTACGGTGTGCAACCTGTGGAACAAGTTCGTAGTAGTGGACCGCAGGAGTAGTGCTTAGTCTCCGGCCCCCTACAGGCACAGTTTTTATTAGTTAATAAATTTATTGTTTGCGCTATCTATTGTGTGCCCAAGTTTGGGTGGAAGTATAAACATACTATTGAATGTCCATAAAGTACTAATTAGGAATAGAACAGCCATAGTATCTTTAGAGCCAAGATTCCTGGCAGCTCACCATTTACTATTTGTAAAATGATAGTTCCTCTTCTAGGAAATTAATCTTTGTGTTTCGGAACTCTCAATGGAGTTAACTCTAGCTAGCAAGCTCATTTAACTACTATCTTAGTAAATCTTGAAATTAGGACTTACTAGAATTTGATATCGTTAACTAATATTTAACTATAATTAATGAGTAAACTTTTCAAGTTTAAGTCTAGTAGTTGTGAGGCTGGATAGATTTATTATATTGTTGCCTAATTTTAAATGATTAATATTTGCTTTCTATTTATTTGGCCGCCTTATTGAGGCAGACGCACCTTCCTAGTTGAATGTGCTTTAGTACTAAATTGAAGACTCGACTTTATTTGTGTTCATTCCTAGTTCCCAGATGGGAATCATAAATTTATGGTAACTTATTTAATTTATCTAAATAAACAAAGGACTGACCCATTTGAACCTTATGTAATTCTATTAACTTGTTTATATTTAAATAAACTGATTTGTTATAATTGTATATTTATCTTATGCTTGCACCTTCTAAACCTTCCTTATTTAACTTTTTTGTTAATGTAATCGTCACTTCTTCTGTTAGATAGGAGAAGCAATGGTTCAATATTTTATCGTTTTTTGGTCATCAAAATCCGGACCGTGGTGATACTAAAGTTGAATTTTGGTCTACGAATTCGTTCAGCTTTCCAGTCCATGTCTAGCTGCCAGGGAAGGGTGTGAATTATTAGTTGTTTTGTCCTAGGCTTAGATGGGTTTTGGAAAGTGCACGTTAAAATTAACTGACCTCCCCCCAACCCTCCAAAATAGAGTAGTAATATTAAAATCACGTGACTATCAGTCAGCTGAACAAGTCTTCCTTGTTTCTTCCTTTCCTTTTCTTCATTCTCGTTCTCTTTTTTTTACGTATTCTTTTTGTTTTGTTTTTGAAGAAGATTCAATTGTTTGCTATTAGGCTGCGTGCCAACATATTTGTAGGTTGGTGTCCCTGTATAAAACGAAAACAGTTATAATCTAACTTTGTCCACACATGCGCACTACGATCTTTTCCCCCCACTCTCGAAATATATTTATGCTACGACAATGACGTCATAAGCAAACAATTGTATGCTATGAAAAATACAATTATACGTTCACTACAGCGTGTGGAGCGTGTATTTAAAATGTATAGAAGTAAGATTGTTAAGAATATGGTTGGTTATTTTTAAAAGTTATTTCTTTTTTATAGTTAAATCTTTTTTATGTATTCGGTTTAAATAGTGGCACATTAAATTATAATTTTAATACAATTTTTTATCGGCACCAGTTGACACATGGTCAAAAGTATTAGGCTTAAATAGACTAAATTCCCTGTGGCAAGAGTTCGAGGTTCGCATCTCTTAGACGTACACTTGAGGTGGTATTCTTCCAGGTGATTTATCACTGTGGGTTTCAATCCTCTCTCTAAGCTAATATTAATAATAATACCGCGTAATAACAACCCCGCGTCCTAATACCCATTCTGGTTATACGCTTAAGTAATAATAACGCTAATGGGCTAGAAATTGGGAAGATTGAGTATAAAAGAAGTGAGCCAGCATTTGCGTAAAGGTAGAGTGGAAACCCATTTAGCACCCCCCAGTTCACCCGACTGAGATTCGGACCTCGATCTCTTCATCGTTAGCAGTATAACTCAATACAAAACTGGCGCGTTAGCCACTATGCCACAATGGTGGGTAGTAAGCTAATATTAGTGCAGTATTTCTAAATTATCTTCTCAATCCCAACCTTTAGGTTAAATGTTAATTCATTGATAAACTTGATACCCACATTGAGGGGTGCGTGGACTAAATGTAAACGTCAATCTCTTGTAGTATAGTTAAGTGTTGTCTAGAAGGTCGGGGATTTAATGCCGGCTGTGTTTATTAAAGTGTTTTTCTCAAATCATTTTCCAATCTTCTTTCATGAAAATTCAGATACAGCTCCTCTCAACTATGCCTTCCTCATCCATACCTCATTAGTGTTGTTAAATGTCTACAGCCTGGACGGGTAGTAAGAAAAGGAGCAAAACCAAACCAATTTTGGTTTTAAAATTTATGTTCTAATGTGATATTAGGAAAATTTAAGTTTACTCACTTTTAAGACAGTTTAGAAAAAGCAGCCTTTTGAATTAAGGCAATTTGAAATCAGAATATTCTATATTATTTTAGTTATTTAATTAATGGGTTTTGTAATTTGTATTATTGGCTTAGCAAATAATCTTAATGTAGATTATTTGCCTTTTTGTATCAAAAACTAATTTCTAATTACTTTTTATAACTGGTTTTTAGATTAAAATTTTTAGATAAAGGACAATCTGACAGTGGCATAACACCCAGGCCCACAGGGCCTGCAATGTGCAGGTGTGGGGGGTCAGTGATATAAGGAGCCCACAAACGAGAAATTTAGACTACAATAAATTTGTTGGAAATAATTGTAATCAAATAACTTAGTTCCTGATTATAGTCAATTAAGATTGTTAAATATATTTATCAAAAAGTGTTGTAAACTATAGCCAAGCTATAACATTATTTCAATAATCTCATTCGGTTTTAAATAGAGGAGTTTTATTTATCTTCATGCAGTCAAGTTGACTGACTAATGACGTTCCCAACACAAAACCGAGGCTAAAACAGTCATTATAAGGTATTTTTACTAAATTAGTAATAGCTTAGGACTATTGATTATTTTTATAACATTAAGTAAGATGTCTTGGAAAAGGGGGCCAGAAAATAAATCTTACGGGGTGGCTCAAGCTTAATATGTTACGCCACTGAAATATTAATAAGGAAATTGAAACCTGGGATCTTTGATTTTGAACAGCCACACCCCCATACTCTGCCACCGAGCCATCGTGGTGCATTTCGTCTAATTATAATAACTGGATAAAGTATTGTACACTTGGAGCTATCCAAAATAACAGTCACGGTGACTCTTAAA
The DNA here is from genome assembly GCA_902151425.1 of Timema shepardi. Lineage (NCBI taxonomy): Eukaryota > Metazoa > Arthropoda > Insecta > Phasmatodea > Timematidae > Timema > Timema shepardi. The sequence continues at coordinate 69,456 of CABFVX010002811.1, read as the reverse complement.
TTATGTATTTAATGCTGGCAAACAAGTTTTGTTTCATATGTATCACGTGAGAGTTATCACAATGAGACTCACAATCTGAGAATAGTGAAAAATGACTTTGGTCTAGAGATCTATAGTTCTCGAACAAATAGTTAAATATGAGCTATTATTCCAACTAAACTAGTAAAACTAGTTTAGCTTCTCGATGTGAGTTAATTCAAAGTGATCTATGAAGTGACGAGACAATAAAAATTCGCTATTATTTGGCTGAACTCGAACATTAAAACAAAGTGATTAAGACGAAATAATCTCTTGTATTACTATGGGAGGCTTGTGTTGGCCAAAAGGGAGTTCTTTGACATTTCCATTGTTTTTCAAAGCCATAGTTTAATTGTCGTATGATGAACCTTATTTGACAGCTATAAAAGCCACTTTATATATATATATATATATAATTACTTATTCATACGTCAAGTTATGTGATTCTCTCACTTTTGATAGATATTATCAATAATTATAAAATAAAACTAAGTGTATAGTTAGTTCAATGTTCTCAATGTTGATCGCAATAAAATGTGCTTTTATTTTCTAAAAGGTTTTTCTTATCAAAATCTAGTACTCATCCCTTCTACATTGCCCAACCACTGCAAACAAAACTCAATAATGACCCAATATTTATTAATATGATTTAATAATACCTCTTGTATGAGTATACTGTATAGTTCGTTCAATAACGAATAAGCCACAAGCTGTAGCTCATTTACTCACGAATTAACTAAAGTTGTAGCTCGCGGACGACTGAGTTATAAAAATGAAATGAATAATTTTGAAATATCCCTGATAGTGAATGGCCATGCCGTTCTCTACTCTGCTCACGACAAGAACCAAGGATGGCTCATTTACCAAACATTTGACTCTCAAAGCCAAAGGTTTCAGGTTGGATTCCATCGTCTAGATCCTAATTTCTCTCCTAAATGAGCTTGATTCCATTATATCAAGACTGATCCTGTATACAATCGTCTCGGATACATTGTTGATACATACAAATTAAACTAATAAACCTTTCGAAAGAAGCTAGGAATGAATGCACTTTAAGAAACAATATTGGTATCAGGAAGAATGGAGAATGAAAGATCACATAGCTGAGTCAGGCGTGTGAATGACTCACTGCAGCTCGGAGTGGGCCTCAGTATAACAAATAAATCTAATAACTAGAAGAAACATGTGCCAAGGGAGAGAGGTGTGTCTATGGGGCTTAACCCCAAATTTTCTGAAGTTTTTAATATTAAGTTTAAAGATGGCTTTGTAGTAAACTCTAAATAACTCATAAAAGCATTCACTTTTTAAAAAATCACCAGGGAAAGACAACTTAAAATAAATTATAGGGGATCTAATCTATATTAAAAAAATCTGATGAGCCCTTATTAAAACAGATTTTAGAGGCATCTAGTTTTCAAAACTTTTCTCAAGGAGGATTACTCAAAATAGCCTATAAAAGTATCCATATTTAAAAATATTTCAGAGGGAAGCATTATTATAAATATCTGTTTAAAGAGTAGACTATAATTTTCAAAAACTCTCCAAACTAGGAACACTACAATGAGCTTCTAGGAGTACCCAATTTTCTAAGATAATTAAGGCGAAGAGGGTAGAAAGCCCTTAAAATACTTTTTTGTGTCTTCTACCACCTACCCTCTTTTCCCCCAGCCTCTTATACAAATAAAGTTCAATCACTATTATATAAAATAACAATGTTCTTATTTCTTAGGGTTTAATAGTATGTCTTAGCATAATATCTTAAACTCGATATTTTAAAACCTTCCAAAAACTAAATTCTCCCTACGTCCATGGGAGGAATCCTGCATCTGTGGCATCATGGTCACTCTCGTGATAGACTACACTGCCAATGATGGGTAGATCGTGGTTCGAATCCTGGTCAAATTTATTGAGGGTGGTTTTGCCAAAATTATTTTCCCCTCTCCCGTTACACAAATGCGGATACTCTTTCTCTAAATTCAGCCTTAATAATAGTTAACACACTAGAGTAATTAGTACATAAGCGTATACACCGAATGGGTAATAAGACGCGGTGATAAAAAAATATATTGAGCAAATACTTGATTAACTCTTCTCTTTCTGTGTAACGGTATTAATAGTTCCTCTTTTCACCAACAGCGTGTTAGCACTGTTATATAGAAATATTTCTAGGACTGGCACTTTTCTCAAGCCAAACTTGTGTTTTAGGAAGTTACATAAGGAATAGATATTGAGAAATCTTTTTTTTTAGGAAAAGGAAAACACATTGGTTTTAAAAAATATAGAAATAAATGGCTTAGTAATTATATACTCAACTATGTAAGAAATCAGCCAGATGACGAATTAGACAAAACTGAAAATGTACAGTATGCTCAAAAATGAAATTGCCAATCCACATTATTAAAAACATTCTCTCTCTATCTACTATAAACACATATGATTAAGAAATAAGTTTACATTAAGAGGTTGGACCAATCGGATTGCTTAAAAGAAAACACATCTTATAATTAAAATCGTATTTTATTTGTGAGGTAATTGTTGCTTTAAATATTGTTCAGCCACATAATACATAATACAACAAGTAAAAAGAGATATTGGTAAAAAAAAAAAAGATGGGGACATTGGCTAGTGTCCACGATATCTCGCTGTCGGTCCCGGCACTAAATCACACAAACGTAAAATGAAAAGAACGTTGGAGTCGGCTGGAATGATTGGCCAATGGGTAACAAACTATTCACGTTAAGTAGGTAGTAACTTTGAGATCAAATGAAGTCAGAATAAAAACTGGTCAAAGACAATTATTAATTATTTTATACCAGTTTTGCTATCAATGTAATTGGAAACGCATTGGTAGTCACGTGTTTAATGTGTCAAACTTATAATACAGTGGATTTCCGGTGTACAGGAGGGAGTTTATCACTGTAGTGTTTCATTACTCTCTCCAAGCTAGTGCTAGTATGACCTTCTCTAAAATATGTTCCCTATCAACTTATATTAAACCGTTAATAAGAGTTGTGTTATAAGAATTATTTTTTTCATATGGGTTTTTATTTTTGGTAGGTTACTGTCCTATCAAAGAACTTTCTTTCCATCTCTTCGGTGAATGATCCACAGATATTGTACCCTTATAATTTAACTTACAAATATTTTTGTTGTCCTATTCCCAGTCAATTGATGTATGTAATTCATTACTGGCTTTATTTTAAGTTTTCCCATAAATTGATTATTCCTTTTATGGTCCCGTTAATTGTTAAAGCCCTCCATTCTCATATATTTCACGCGTTGTAAATATATTTTCATCTTTTTAACTTAGTGTCCAAACTTCCCCCACGTAACAAAGTATTAGCCATGCTAAGGTTCTATAGATACGTATTCGGGGTTTTTTGCACCTTTTATGATTCTAATTATTTTTAACTTTCGAAGTTCTGTGAACAGTAGCGCTCGCTCCCTACATTTTAATACCTTTACTACACTCTTAACATTTAATTATGGGTTTAAAGTTAAAATATTTCTTATAATTTATGCTTGGATTTACATTTTTTTAAATCTGGTGATCAAGTTTGATAGAAAAAATTAAAAACATTTTCAATGGCTCATTATATTTATTGAGAATAGCCTTGGTTCAATGGGTATAAGATCTTGGTCTCACAAGATATAATGTTAACATTTAAAAAAATACCCCTTAGGTAATCGATTGATTGCTTTGGAATTATTATTAAACGATACATCTTTTCAGCGGCTGACATATTGAAAAATCATTTACCGTACACACATCGTTCTATCCAATGTAAATATAATAGAAGGTAGCATTGTAAGGAGAGAGATAACTTATTGGCTGAGTTTGTGACGTCACTCATTAAACAAGCCGGCGAGCTACATTCACAAATATATTTGGAATACGAACTAAGTTGTTGGAAATTAAAACACATTTTGGAACTTTAATTAATAAATAAACCTTTAAAACTCATGCTAGTGTTCAATTAACGTTACTAATCTACTTATTTAAGAAAGTATGTATGTTTGGCAGTCTTCGTGTTAATGTATAACTGATGTGTGGGTGACTTACGCAATGACATAATCAAATTCCTCCAAGTGGCATTGCCTTTATATTATCTTTATAGTTGTTCCACCTAAGTTCAGAGCATCTTCTTCTTAAGTCAACAGCCCGAAGGTTGGTTTGATGTGATTTCTCTCCATGCGGAGCTGAGCATGCACTTAGTCCTTCGGCTGGTTATTGCTGCCTGCACTATCTGGTAGAAATCTCGTGTAATGAGGGAGTTCAGGAAGTTTGGGGGCTCCCTGTTGTCTTCCACACTGAATTTCTATGAGAAAATGCGAGAGGGCCTACCCATGTTGCCGGGAAAAGGTATTCTCACATACCTTCCAGGGTTCTTTTACATGCCACAGTTGGCAAGGGACCGACGGCTTTACTGCCCTCCGAATGAAGTTGTGCTACTTATTTTTCCCGAGAGTTACGCCTTAGACCATTTGGCCGCTGAGGTGGGTATACTTTATATTCAAGCTATGTAAATTAATTTGCTCTATTTAGTATCTTGCTATTTAAACAAATGTTACTTGATAGAGGCCAATTTCCAAAGAAAAGGCCATTACTGTAGTTTTTTAAACTGATATTTCCATGCTATATTTATTTGTGAACATTTTTAAACCATATATGGAAAGTTTTGACCCACATTCATCGGATATTATAAGAGCCACGCGGACAATGTGTCTACTCTGGTTCATTGATGAGGGGTAGATTGAGATTCTAATACCTACCGTATGTACCGAGGGTGGTTTTCTATGAAAGATCACC
>CABFVX010002811.1:0-64619 GCA_902151425.1 Timema shepardi | reverse complement strand
CCCCCATGCCAATGCGGGTAGCTTTCTTCTATATTATACCGTAGTCATCCCTATCACAATAGTATGAGCATGCAAATAACTCGGCCGAGTATTAAGACGCGGTGTACGTAGAATAAACATAAAAAACATTCAAAAGAAAAGAATCGATTAAAGGCTACACGCATCGGTGGTCACATGCCTTAACGCAGTGGTATTCAACCTGGGATAAGCGTACCCTTGGGGGTACGTGAAGACATCTTAGAAAGTACGTAAGATTTAAAATATATCCGTGCACTGATATATTTCCCATTTAAAACTAATAATATAATACATTATTTTGGATGTGATTTATTTTAGATGCATATTATAGAATATGTATTGTTTAAATTATCCATCAACAAATTTGGGGGTACAAAGTTAAAAATAATTTATTTCTGGGGGTACACGAGCAAAAAAGTGTTTAGGGTGGGAAGGAAGGGGATGCGAGAAAAAAACCAGTGTTTTTTCAGTTAAGACAAAACCCTTCTTTGGTCAAAATAAATAAAAGTTTGCTCCATTACAAACATGAAATTTAATTTTCTGCACATGGAGACCTCAACATTTCTTGAATATCTGTCAAGGGTTTCCTGAAACTTAATGACAACTTTTTCTCTTAATTTAAAAAGTGTGTCATCTAATGCCATTATTCTCATGACAGTTATTCAAGAACTTTCGATATAGCCATTTGGGGAAAATTACACTCTATGTTTGTATTAGAACAACATTTTATATATTTTGGCAAACATTTTTTGCCATAAGAACTGAAAAAACACTGGTCTTTTCTCACATCCCCTTCCATCCCATCTTAATACTATCAGCCGATGCATCCCTCTCGCGTTTGACTCGATTGCCAGTGACGGGGAGATTGGGGTTTGTTCCCTATCTGGCGTACTTAGCTTAATTTTCATATATAGTTTCCCACTCTCCCTCCAAGGAAGTGCTGGTACATTTCCTCTTAAATTCTCCCATCCTCATATCTAAGACATAAGCCTAATTAATGTAGGCGTATAGCCCGAACGAGTTCTTAAGACGTAGTGGACAAAAAAAACACGATCATAGGTTGTTCTTATACGGCTGTTGCACTGAAGTGGAACACTGGCCGTCCTTCTTACTCCCCCACACATCTTCCTCAGTTGTGTGTTTTCTCCGTTCTTTGTAGTGTTTTCTCGTGGGACCCGGTGGTAAATATAGCTGTGCGGGAGGGTCGCGGAATTCGTTTCGAGATTTTCATATTGTCCATCTCAATGCAAGGGCCGCTATAAAGCCGAGGCGGGACCGTAAGTTGAACCTTGTAGACATCCGTACGTGGTTGTAACTAGGGCCAGTTCAAAGTCTTACAGGAGTAACATCACAAACCAACCATGGTAAGTCGATCCAGGACACGGTTGTGTTTATAAATGTTCTCGCTTTCGCTTTGACTCACTCAGAAATATAGAGGTTTATTAAGTTACAGATAACTCTAAAAGGAAGAGCCTTTTAGAGTTTACACACTTTTTTGCGTCTATAATGATGATATTTTACTATATTATTGTTATTTAATATATATTGACACTAGATATCAATATAGACCACTACAGATCATATTACATTGGGTATGACTACATGGAAAGTAGATCTAGTAAATTTTCTAGATGTCAGATTAAGCCTTTCCTATCAAAATTAGACCTATCTTTGGTACTTATAGTATATGTATTAATTAAGTTCAAGTAAGTGTCCATTATTAAATTAGTATATATATATATACTATTTATGTTTGTTTGTTAGGTATTTATTATTTTCTTTCCTGTAAACGTACATATAAAAACATGAATAAAAACATGGGGAATCACAATGGGATGGACATTAACACCAGCCCCGAGGGGCTCTCGAAAATGGACACGACATGGGGACACATATAAACACAACAAGAATAGTAATGGCGCCCTTTCGGGCTGAAGTTTGCTTTCTATAGGTTAGGGGTGGGAAAATTTTACAAAAAACCCACCCCATCGCTCATAGCGGGTCGCCAAGACCAGGACAACACGTACAACGTACAGAGGAGAGGAACAGACGGAAAACAGTGGAAGATATACTATTTATACTGAAAGGTAGCAGTCTTACCTTGACATTTTACAGTATGAGCTTACCTTATAAGCTACTTCATAGTGTAATCCATCAAGGTATGACTACAATTTTCAGGGAAAATTAAGTGAAAGTAGATTATTATATTTCGCATTATTTACATTTTAATTTCTAGTGACTTTTTTTTTGTGAATGTGGCTAGATATTATTAAGAAATCATTTGTATTTATCCATATTAAAATGGAAAACTAAATTCAGATGATATTCCTTTAAAATTTAAATAAAATTTAGCTAGCTGTAATTCATACTTGACAAATTATAAAATATATTTTTATTTTATTAATATAGTATTCTTTCGAGCTTACAGTTATTCTTTTTTAAACAATTATATATATATATATATGCTAGTAAGTTTTATATTTATTACGCTCATAGTTTTATGATTAACTATTTCTTTCATATGAGCAGATAAACTAATTTAATAAAAAAGTTATGATTTACTTTTTTAAATGGACCAAATTTATTAGCTCAGCGTAAGATCAACTGCGTGCATATTACATTCTTGTGTGCAGGTAATATTTTTAAGGTAGATAAACAATATATAATAATTATAATCACCCATTACAAGTATTGCGTTAAACATTGAATTTATTTACATGATTTTTTTAATCAGACAGAAAAATAAAATAATTTTTACTTTTATTCCAGGATGAGCTACCGCCAGAACAAATTGCCCGTGAGTAAAATTGTATTTATAAATATAATAAAAGTACAAGTAGTGGTACCTATACATTTTCAAATCATTCTAAAATTGGTGATAATAACAACTCACTAATCCAACGTGTGTGAAGTTTGACTGATCAAAACCACATATTATAAAGAATATCAATTTAAAACAAAAAATGACTGCTAATATTAATGATCAATTTATGAAAGTTGTTAAGTATTATTCCTCCAGCATTATATTTGATAAATTATTATATTTTGAATAGTATAATCATTAATTTAGTTTAGCTTTGAAAACTCATTCAGATATATTATATTCACCATGATTATTAATTGAATATTAAATGCGTATAGCTTGAACAGGTGATGATAGTTAATAGAATAAAATAAAATAAACATAAGCAATAGATAGGACGAAAATCTATTAAACGTATAAAGGTATTTATTTATATCATTTCTACAATATAACATTTCGTAAACGCTAATGAATAAAAAACTTCCAGTGGCTTACTGGGATTAATTTCTTTATAATAAATCCTTCGTATATTTGTTAGAATATCTGCTTTAAACTTCGATAAATTTTCCCATGATATCTGACCAAAAATATGGTCACAGCGACTACTGAGCGCTCTGAGACGTCATTTTTTTCGTTTAAGGGAATGCTGGGTCTCAAATGTCAACATAGTACCCTGATGGGTGTTTGCCCCACGTGATTGGTACCATGGTTTTCCCTAGCTTTACATACACCAATGTGGGTGAATTTTCCTTTAACCACCCTTGGCATCTCTATACCTTCATTAATAGTCTCTGACCCACTTCTGTTGTAGAATGGTCTAAGAGTGTTGCTCTCTCAAACTGGACTGCCAATGATGTGAAATTCGGGGTTAGATTCCTTCTCGGGTATATTGAGGGTGTATTTTTCCTTAATGGTTTATGGCTCTCGCTCCACGCAAATGCTGGTGCACATCCTATTAATTCAACCCGTACGGGTAGTAAGACATGGTGCTATAAATAATAATAATAATAATAATAATAATACATAATATTAGACTTTGTATTAACGTACAAGTAGTGAAATATTTAAAAATTATATACAGTATAAAATTATGAAGGAAAATTCTAAGTTGTTCGATGTAGATTTTTTAAACAAAATGTTAGTTTAATTACACTTATGATAAAAAACGTTATTATATTCCCATAAAAGTTGGTTTTGGAACTTTTGTATCTAACTGTTATCTAAAAGAATTTTTAAAATTTAAATTGTAAAGTTATCGCGGGCGTATTTCGATGTTTTATGAATTTCGAACTTGAGTATTTTAGCTGAGTGAGTTTTTCAAGGTGGAATTCGGTTTTTAAATAAATTAGTCCTCAAAAACTTGATTTTAAATTTACAAGCATGAAACATAATAAAAATATTTGATTCTTATATAGCTTTATATAGGCTTATTATATAGAATATTAAGAAATGATTTAGTGTGTCATGTTTAGAAATTAAAGCAAACTTTAATAAATAAACAGCATTGTGGGGTTGATTGAAATAACAAAGCAATAATTATATTATACGTAATTACTTGGCTATATGTTAATAAAACACAAAGAAAATATATAATCTTGGCATTTGATGTCAATAAATAGAGAGCAACTAAAATGACAGTTCTGCTAAGATATTAGGATAATCAAAACATAATTTATTTTTGGTTTAAAAAGCTAGTATAATTAGCTATCATTAGTTATGTATTTATAAAACATTTTGTATGTAGAAAAAATATATGTTTAAAACTTATTTTGAGGAATATACTTTTTAATAAAACTTCTGGGAGATATTTTTTTATAATGAGTGATATATCTTCTTAGCTTTATGTAACCACTATTTTAAGGGTATCAGCTAATAGTTATAGAAAGAGCAGTCAAATTATCATGTATTATGATGATAAAATCATTGTTGTAAATCACCCGAAGAAAAAAAACTCTGTGTTCCCTGTCGAGATAACAGTCACTGTCAATCCATTCTACTTACATACATCCATTACTGTTTCCAGCCTATGGCTGGTGTCAGTTTTTTTATTCAAACCATGTATGTTCCATTACCGGCTTGCTAGGCCCGTCGTAGCTTCATATGTCTTATAATCTTAACTTAAATATATTCGAGCAGTGTTTTTCAAACTGTTGTTCTGTTCGTGTATCCGCAAAGGTATCTAAGTGAAATATTTCAGGGGGTACGCAAAGAAGTACAATCTATTTTTATTGACTAAATAAAGACCTACTTGTTTATAACTGTAAATACGATAAATATATCAGTACAGATTTGACATTACGTCATGGAGTTTTACTAGCTTTTCTTTCTTTCTGACACTGCTTTGTTTAACTCACCACTAAAACCTTAGTAAAATTTGAATGACCACTTATAAGTATAAGATAGCAGATATGTGTTTATTATTATTTTGATAAATACCAGGGAATGACCCCCAAAGGGATACGCAATTGATGGAAGTTTAAGAAGCGATGCATTAAAGGAATAAGTAAAGCTGTCCGAATCTAACCTAGCTTGATCTAAAATACGTGTGTTTGTTGGTGTCCAGTGTTGAGGAAGGCCTTCGAGGCGTTTGACCGCGAGAAGAAGGGATGCATTTCCACGGACATGGTGAGGACTATCCTGGAGATGTTGGGTCACCACGTGGACGACCAGATCATCAAGGACATCATAAATGAGGTCGATGCTGACGGTAAGTGCAGCTGCAATTCAACTTGTGGAATCGGGAAAACCATTTCTTTAAAGCACTGCGTGCCATAACTATCGTGTGAAATACACATATTTAACACTAATTTAAGGACACAGGGTTAGTAAGAAGAATTTATTTTAAGAAAACACGAGCATTTTCTTGGATAAAGGATACGATATTAACAGAAAAATCCCGATGGGGAAAATTAACCTGGTACACCCCACCTTTCAGGCAAAAGTTAGGCACACCAAACAAGCTTGCTGGCGTTGATTTGACCTAACCGTTTTCAGACATTATAAATGGGTTTTACAAGCTAATAAGGCTTACATCTTAGCTCATTAATGCATATAACTAATAATTTTAAGGGCTCCAAGCTGTATTCAAATATAATCTTAAAGGTGTCACAGATTTAATGGGTTTGGTCCCATGGTAAAAAAAAAAACTCCGTTATTTGTTAGTAATGTTGCCTTTCTTATTTAATTACATAATATCACCAAGCATACTAAAACAAACGAAATAGGAATATTCCAATGGTTTATTTGCTGGGGAGACCGAATTTGTGTTTTGGAGTATCTTGGTTGCACTCCCCATAGAGATTCTAAGGATACAACACTTGTTTTAGAGTTCACACTTTTACCAAGAGACAATTCCTGAATTTAGATTAGAATGTTTTGTGCTATGTTATGTTTGTGAGTATAGAAAATGTGTGTTAAATTTCTTAATCAAATTTATAGTAATACATCTATTGAAAGCTGAGTAACCATGTTGATTATTCTAACAGGTTCTGGAGAACTGGAGTTTGACGAGTTCGTGACCTTGGCAGGCAGGTTCCTGATTGAGGAAGACGCCGAAGCAATGCAACAGGAACTGAAGGAGGCCTTTAGGCTATACGACAAGGAAGGTGAACAGCAAAATTAGTTCTCGTAGACAAACAAATCTAGTTGAGCCATTGTAACAGTCAGTAGTTTTATAAGACACTTAACGTGTCTGACGGGAACTTCTGCTTATGGTGGAATCCAATTTACTGTCATTATTCCTGTCAAAGGTCTTGAAAAGTCCTTATCCGTGGCTAAATGTTTAATAATTTATCCCTCTGAAGATCCTAAGATAAATATTTTCAACCTTTTGCAAATTTTGACCCCGATTTTAATCTCTGGGGCTATCTCAACCCATTGTAACACCAATGCGTTCAAATCATAGTTTTTCATTTACTATACAAAATAATTATACTAAGATGGCTGAGAGATTGCAGAACATAATCAACAGGATTGATAGGTAATCTAACGTGGCAAAAGCGAACACCTGTATCAACCATAAACCATACATGTGGTTGTTTCAATCAACAAAGTCAACAAAAATATTTCTTGAGTTGGGTAACCAAAAGGAACTTAAAAGTTTCAACCAATTTAACCTCCTCCATTTCGATTTGAATTTTTCACTTTCTTTTAATAATTTTAATAAATTAATCACGTAAAATATTATAGTTAGGTTATATTAAGGTTATAACCTCCAAGTGAATTGCGACCACACCAGAAACACACCACGACCAATAAAAGGGGTTGCGGCCCATATTTTATATATCATTGGTCTAAGATGTACAAGAATGTAAGTTAGACACCCTAGATTAGTTGGTAGCGTGTCTGTCTACTGAACTAAGGGTTCGGGGTTTGATTCCTGGCATGGCCAAATAATGTATCCTTGGTGAAATGTGAGTTTCTGCTTTTTAACGTGATGAATATAATGGCTGAGAGTTGCATGTTCTATCTGTTCTAAATATAAATTAGTTTATCAGTGGTGTGCTTATATAATAATCCAGTTCAGAAAGTGCAAGTTAAATATCTCAAATAAATGAAAATGAAATACTAGTATTTCCCTGAAGACGAGTACCCTAACACTTTCAACCACGTAACTACTCTGCCATTGAAAGAAAATTTTCAGGAGACCTAATGTATATATTTTATAATTGTTTGGTTGTTACTTGTAACTTCATGGTTATTGTTAGTATTAAGTATTATTAGTATTACGGGCAGGGATTAGGATGGTAATTTAGAAGAGGTGAATCTACATTAGTGTGTAGAGAAAATGGGAAAACTACAGTGAAGTATCACGTGGGTAAAACCACCACTAGCGCACCTGAATAGGATGCGAGCTCTAGTTTCCCAGATCAGCGTCAAATATTCTAACCCTCAACTAACAACGTCAGTCTGTTTATGTTTAAGGTGACGGCTACATCACGACAGCTGTGTTGAGAGAGATCCTAAAAGAACTAGACGACAAGCTCACCAAAGAGGAACTCGATATGATGATCGAGGAAATTGACACTGACGGATCCGGGACCGTGGACTTTGATGGTAAGTGCACGTAAGAAGGGCAGTTAAGGTTCATCGCAAAAACTTTTTAAGTCAAATAAGGTGCTAGTTTAAGGTGGCATAGAATGGAACGGGAGTTGAAGTTAAAATTTTTGACAAAACTCTTTTTTGGGCCTAAATAATTAAAATCTTGATTCAGTTGAAATGTTTATTATAATTTTTTTTACACATAATTATTCTAACAGTTCTCAAATATTTGTCATTAGCATATTGGAATTTTAACAGAATTACTTTTTTTTAAAGATAAAAAGTATTATAAAATTACATGGTAACCATGACAGATGTACACAAACTCTTGAGATTAGTAAAGCAATATTTTATTTATTTTGGCCAAATAATGGTTTTTGTTCAAAAGAAAAACTCTGTAAGGATATGCACCTTATACAGAGTACCTTTCCACCCCACCTTAATAGTTAAATGTTAAGGTGACTAAACTTATTGTGCTAGTATACAGTTGTTTTTTTACTATCATTATAAGGTCAAAAGAATAGTATGATACATTTTTAAGGAACTGAGCTAACATTAAAACAGAGAGAGTATGTAAAACCATATTATTTATGGGAATTAGTTAGGGGAACATTAAAATTACAACAAACTTGAAAATCAACTTTGTTCTCCCAGATTAGTGTCGTATTTTTAGTGCATACTTTTAAACTCACGCATTATTATTACTATTATTATTACTATCGTAATCTAAGGAATAAGGAATGTAGTTAAAGGAGCTAAACCCACGTCAGTGGATAGGAAAACATGAATGAGAAAGGGAAAACCTCTCAGTCCAATCTCACAAAGATTCGAATTTAAGATTGTTCGTCTCAGAAAATACAGTCAATTGTGAGCTTGACAGCTTAGGACATCCAACCTCTTGTACGGCTTGAATTAGAGTGAATACAAAAACAACTTTATGTACAGTTCAATTTTCATAGAAAGAACCTTATCGGACAGCTAGAAAAGTTACCAGATCTACTTTAACGTGTTCATACAACAATCATGTGTTCTGCAAATTTGATGGATTTTATAAATGTTTAAGAAATAATACTAATAATAATAATCATCATCGTCAGATTGCAGTTCCAGTTTCCCAGGTACTGTTAGTGAGAATCCTCCACTATGTCCTATTCAGATATGTCCTATTCTTCATGACGTCATCCAGTGTTCTTCCCCTAACTGCAATGCCCAACTTTCTAGATGTGCAGACTCTGCCCAGCAGTGATGTCACGATCCCGGCTTCCCTTCTCACCCCTTCGTTCCTTATCTTGTCCAACTTTGTCCTTTAAATTGTAGAATTCATTAACTTCTTCGGTCTGGACGAGTCGTCCTTTGTGAAGGTGTATGTTTCGATACCATAAGGTCAAATGATATTAGTAGTAAAGTAAAATGTTATCAATTTTTTTAATGATACTTATGTTTGCGTTATCTAAATAGGTTCTTACTATGCAAATTAATTTGTATGTTGTAAAAGATTGGATACTACAATTTTTTCCTAGTTTAATGAGAAAGTAAATTTATCTTGTCTTTGTCTGCATTTTTCAGAATTCATGGAAGTTATGACAGGAGGTGATGATTAAACCTAATTATCTAAAAAAAAATCTCCTCAAAGAATGTAGTTGAATTCCAAACTCTCTGTTGAATTCTTAAAAGATTCTACGGCACAGACTACACAAAACGATCCAACTCAAGATGGTGTGCTATGATGGACGAACTTCAACAAGTCGCACAATACAACCACATTTCAATTCTGAATGATTGAACGTAAAATCATCTTAACCAATGAAAGACATATCTGTAAATAAATAATCATTTACTATTATCTTTATATATTTATGTGTAACTAATTATATTTTATTTTTTTAGGTGAAATATTTCATGCTCTTGGATAGCGTATACGATACTTGTAAACACAATAATAGAATAGACCCGTTAGCAAGTATTGTGAGATGACATTTAGAAACAATTTTCAATTCCCAAACAATGAATTAGATAAGAAAATATTTTTTGTTTTAAATAAAAACTATATTTGTACTGTAGTTACTACATAATCCCCAAATGACTTCTATATCTTCACATTCCTACGTTAATTTGAAACCCGTTTCCCTTAGGCATAACTATTATATATATTATTAAAATATTATATTGATAGCATATGCATACAGTCATTATCTCTCTCAAATGAAATAATGTATCAAACTATATTTGAAAATTAAATATTGATGGAAAATACATGTGTTTTATTTTAACTTATTTCTTTAATTCATATAATTTAACTCCCTATATATTAAAACTTATACTATATAGGAAGAATATTAGTGACAGTTACAAAAGTTATTATTATTATCATCACCGCATCTTACTACCCGTTCGGGTTATACTCACTTACGCTAATGTGTAATGGTAGGGGGATTGTGAGATGAAATTAAGGACCTACAGTTTAACGTGGAATCCGAGCCACGGTGGAGGCCTGGAATTCCCCACATTCACAAGATGTCTTGTCAGAGGTGAAGGAAGGGTTTGGTAATCAGATAAATCTGTGCCAGGACCGAGGATTGAACCGCGGCCACCAGCACAGAAGTCTGAAACCTTACCCCTAGACCGCCAGGTCACCTACAAAAGTTACTAAACCAGTTTATATTATGTATGTGTGTATATATATATATATTGTAAAAAGCTCTTCCTAACATAGTCCTACTATATGTATGTTTACCGATACTTAATACATGTTTAAACTGTCTACATATTTACACTAATGTAGTGGGGATAAGGAAAGTAGATTTTAAAAGACACAGACAACCATTTTTGTGAATGCAATCGTGAAAAAAATTCGCTAAAAAGTAACCGAGTACAACCAAACTTAATTCGAAAAGCGACCTCCTCATCTTTGACTAGAGATAGACGTCAGAAAAGAAAGCCACCTACTCAATTCAAAATTGAGGTCAATACAAACATCAAATTTATATCACTAAAGTAGTTTCATTCATTTGACATGGTTAAAAATGATTTAACTGATTTTTTTCATTGAAATGCTACATAATTAAAGATAAAGCTTAGGGTTTATTTACGCAATACTTCTGAAGTGGCCACAATTTGTATTAATGGTTTAGTGAGGTTCTAAGAAGAAGCAGACAAGAAAAAATATTCCCTATTCCCTTAATTTAAAATAAAATGGGTTGATTCCTCTAAAATATTTACTCCTTATAGTGACCTCTTGATATTGAGTGTACATAGATATTTACAGTTACCAAAATTCACATCTTTAGCTGGAAAAAACGTGAGATTTTAACAAATACGTTTTTTTACAAATGACATTTTGATTATTCTTTTTAGCACCACACGTCTTACTACCCGTTCAGGCCATATGCTTTGATAAAATTGTGTAATAATTTTAAGAAAATAATACCCTGACAGGAATTTGAACCCTTGTAGTCCTACTTTACTCACTGACCACTGACAGGCGGGTGACACCAGCCACCCTTGCTCCGGATGAATAGGAAACACATTAAGACCAACCTTCAGGTTGTGGAATCACTACTACATTTAATTTAAAGTTGAATTGCACTCAAACCTTTAAAAACCTAATAATCTGTAAAAGTTGATTACAAGAATAACTCTGATTAATTATGGAAGATTTTTGTTCTGATTGCCTTCACTGATATTTTTTTCTCCACATAATAGTTTTTTCTTCTTCCAATAAATTTAGGTGCATTTCCTTTTACATACCCTAAACATGTTAATGAGTTTGAACTGATATTAAAATGCACAACCTATATTTAAGAACAACAGGCCCTTGTTTTGGTTTCTAAGTGTTTATTTATATTGACTTATTTTAGAATTTTATTATTACTAGAAACACAAAAAGTTATGTTCCAATACATTTTAAAAATCTCTTCTTCGTATTATTTTAAAACAATTCTCTTAGTACCCACCCAGGGTATTCGCAGATATAATATAACACTACGCGTCTGGGCTGCGTCACTCGTTACCTAGTAGCTGATAGATTAGCCGGTACTAATGTACCATAGCCCAGAGGACGCACACATATAATAACGTACATCTATTCCATGGAGGCTCTTTCCATGTCCCGATTAGATGAGATGATTGTGATAGTGAGTATGAGGATGTGAAACTAGTGGAAACACTTAAACCTAACTTAACCTAACTAGACAAACCTGGGTGGCTGTTGGGGTAATTCCCTTTTCGGGGAAAATACCTACGTTGCCAGCAGGGAATCGAACCCGGGGCCCCTGGTTCATAGCCAGGTGCACTAACCACTACACCACGGTGCTGGTTGTAGGGATAATAAATGTAGGACTTTAAAAAAAGGCACAAACTTTTTCATGGAGGAACCTTGAAAAACAATTTAGAATATAACAATTCTGTATTCACGACTGGAATTTAAAAACCGAGCCTCACATCATCGGAAAATAAACTAAGATGAAAGTGACGGCTTTATCAATGCATCTACTGGTTCAGTTAGTGTATTTGTCAAATTAATCATTTATTTTACAAAAAAAAATATGATGAGGTTGAAAATTAACTTAGGCTACAAACGTATTCAATTAAATCTCTAGGAAACAATTAAGCTACATGTCAATCACCAAAGATTTTGTCTTAAAACTATTTGTGAAAAATGACCTTGAGCACGGGATGAATCAGGGGTAGAGCCAAAGGTAGCGGGCTCGATTCCTTTGTGCACATTTAATTTTCCAACACGATTAAATCTCTTAAAAGATTTTAATTGAATAGAATAAATGCCTCAAAGATAAGATTTGTAAAAGATGCCATGGGAAAGGCAATAGACCCTATTAAATATTATCAGAACGAGACTTTTCATAAAAGAATCGCAGAAGAAGTTCCAACGAATTAGAAGAATCTGGGCATAGAAGGATTAAGCATGTGACGAGAGGTCAAGAAAAGATTGTGCCAAAAATTATGCTAATTGATAAAATAGTGAGGAGGATACCTTTGAGGCTGCCAAGAATGAGTTGTCAAGAGGAAATAAGGAAGAACGTCGAAAGAAGAGATGCACGCTCGTAAACTGTCTGGAAAGAAAAATGGAGGAGTGACAAATTTGAGGGGTTGAGGTCCTGTACGCTAATAACACGGAAGGAAAATCTGCTTAAAAAATAAAAATAAACACTTTTTCAAGCTACAATTGAAACATTTAACTATATTACCAGTGGGATTTTAAAACCATTTATACTACTAGTATAAAAGATAAAAAGTGATTGCCACAGATTACAGTAACTCCCATATGAATATGTGAAAATATAATAGTACCTTTGTCCTTTCTATCGTGTTTTAAATATATAAATAAGTTCACCGGTATATTCCAATTTTCACAGGGATGGTTTTAGAACTACTTTAACGTATTCATACAAGTCATGTGATCTGCAGCTGTCCCTTTCTATAGTTACTATCAATTCCAATAAAATAACACTTTGTTAAAATGTTATCATTGTTCACTGCAAAAAAAAGAAGTGTTGATACTGTATAAAGGGCTCTTCCTACATAAATCCTTCTATAGCATGGGTAGTATAATGGAAATGAATAGTATTTTGAAACTAGCTTAGTTTATCTCAATTAGTAATGTTTATAAACTATACTAGCACCAATAAATTGTGGGTTTATCATTCATGTATGTAAATAAATTTGCAAGAGCTCGTATTATATTATCAAAATATTAACAAAACATTTAGGGCTACCAATCAAACCTATATTCGCATGCATTGACGTACTTTATGTAGACCTACATCTAAACAAACAGTATTTGAAAATATGTATGTGTTCATGGAGCATGATAAATACAAATAATTACTTCATCATCATCATCATAATCATTATCATAATCATCATGGACAGTTTCTAACCCGAGCCCAGTTCGGTGGTCGTATAGTCAAAGGCGCTACTCTCGCAGTGGACTAAGCTGCCGGTGACAGGGAAATTGAGATTCCAATCTTGGTCGGGTGTACTGAGGGTGGTTTTTCCCAAAATGATTTTCCATTATACCTTCACGAAAATGCGGGTACATTCTTTTAAATATAACCTTTCTAATCCATAAAACTAATCAGCATTATTAGTACACAAGCGTATAGCCCGAGAGGGTAGCAAGACGCGATACTAAAAAATATATATTTTCAGCCACTGGCGGGATCTGTTTGGAAAATAAGGCTCTCCAATTCTTCAAGTCCTGGAAGCACGGTAGAATCCCGTTTATTTCCGTAGTCAATTTTTCTAAGAGAGAGAGAAAGAACCTGCAAATTTTTATTCTAAATGTCTCTCACATACCTCCCAGGATTCTTTTACATGACACAATCGAAAGTAAGTTGTGCTACATGCAGTGGCGGCTCGTGTATAGGCACTGCGGAACTGCAGCACCTCCTATTTCAACTTGATATTATCGATAACATTTAATGTAGTGAGTCCTATTTTCTTTAATTCTTTATTAATTTTTGTAGTACAATATTATATTCCTTAAGCTTAATGTCACTACTTCAGTCGCCATCCCCCAGTTTATGTAGAAGATACAAAAGTCTTTGTATGGAACTTTGCGTTTCACAGTGCAAGCGACGGGGTGTTTGACTGTTGTGCGTATGAGCACATAGGAGGACAGTGGGGAGGAAGGTGGGACTGCCAGGTAGAGAAAGCACTGTTGCTCTCGCAGTGCCGGCTCTGGCGTGATGGTAAAAGGCAGTTTTTTTTACACAGCGTGTGTTGTGCTTTAAACCCGTGTACCATATTCTTGAATGTGATAAAGGGTAGAAGAGTGTAGAATAAGATTATTATTCTGCTTTTAGCTATTTTATTGGATTTTTTTCGGTTCTTTTATTTAATAAAAAGATTAAATACGCTTACAGTACTTTCAATAGAGATAGATTTCTTCAATTGTCATCCAGAGATTAAGGAGAAAATAATTATTGAACCTTTTGCGCAAATTAAAACAAGAAGAATGAATTTCATTTTTAAATGAATAGATCAAGCTTGAACTGTAACAATTTCAGTTAAATTAAATAAAAAATGTTTTTTTGTTAATATTTTATCAAGTTCCTTAATACATTTTCTTTTTATAAGTGTTATTTTCCTTTTAAACCATTTTAAAACAATGGCTAAAAATTTTCTGGAGCAGTACCCCCATTAATTTTAGCTACGAGCCGCCACTGGCTACATGCTATCACCTCTCGGGTTTAAAACCACGAACATATGATCATAGGTTTAGAACTTTACCTCAATACAACTGAGGTAGTCAAATTAATTAGATATTTTCAAATGTTAATAGACTATAATGTCAAATAATAGTCGATGGATGGATTTAAAACCAATGGTAAGCAATATTTACACCAATTTAATTTTGGAGTGAAAAGGACTTAAAATAGAGGACGGGAAAAATATAAATAATCCATTCACGGTAGGAATTACTCTCTGAAAGGTCTTTTTTCCTACCAATATCCTACTGTATGAAATATTTCTGGTAGGGAAAAGGGCCTTTCAGAAAACAATTCCTACGATGAACGGACTTTAAGTATATTTATACAAACCAGTATGTAGCAGATTTTGTGACCCAATGGTAAGGGGGGACTAGCGTTGAGGCCCATGGTTCAATTCCAGATTGCTTCTCTTAAAAAAATCATCTAATTACTCAAATACTAATTTTTTTAAATATAAATTAATTCAGTTAAAAAAAAGAAGCGTAAAGCATATCTGACCATGAACGATACACTATCTAGTTTTGTCGCCTTATATGTAGACTTCTAGCCGCTCTGTGGGAACTGAACGTTGTCTCGGGTATAACTTGGAGATTGTCTTACACGTCATACTGTAATTATATGACGTGATGATAGTGATTATGAAGGTGTGGAGCCAGTAGAAATATTAAACCTAATTAACCAGACCATGGTGACTATAATAGCATCTACTCTCTAAGAAAAAATACCTATGGTGCCACAGGGAATCGAACCGGAGATTTCAAGGTCAGTAATCAGGGGCGTTTACCACTAAATCAAGAGGTCAAACAGTACTAAGCTGAAGTGGTTTTACATTTAACATTATATTACATCATTACATTATATCTGGGGAAGACTGACAAGGAAGATGTATTTTAATAGTATGCGTTAGAAAGATCCCCTAAATCCCGGGACAAATTAAGTCCTCCGAACGTACATCTGTCATAAATATATAGGTCTAGAAGTGTGTTCTAGGTTAAGTTGGGCTGAAATTGCTTATGAACCGAAAGTAAAGCTTTCGCAAATAATATCACTTACGCTATCCTATAAAAGTTTAGATAAATATAAATATAGCGACCCAATTAAACTTTTTTTTACTAGAAAACCTTCAACAGGGGAGACGTATGAAACCATTTATTTATAGCCCTTTCTAGACCGTTCCACACAAAAGACGACTTTAGAAATGTCAGTCTGTCTCGTTCTTGCAGTTACGTCATGACTAATGTACATTCATTAGGATATTTTTATTTATTTGGGGGGTGAAAGATAAGCATGATGAGCCAATGTTATTTATTGTTACCTAGCTCGTTTCCCCTACGGTTCCTTTCCTCCTATCCCCCCCCTCCCCTATATGTAAGAGATCTAATCACGCAACTACTCCCCTTAAATTGGGTTAAGAATTTTGGCAAATTTCACGACCGGGGAACACTCAGGTGCCTAGAATTCTACCCATATAACATTGCTTGCTTTCAGTTCAATTTGAAGAAGACTGTAGTTCAGTGTTAGTTAGTGTCGCAGTACTGTGAGCTGGGTTAAGAAGTTCACTATGGTACGTTCTTATTTAACTTGCCCGGGAAACATTATTTTTCCTAGCTAGAGCAAGCAACTTGTTTATATTTTGAAAAAATAACTAAATTTCCGTCAAAAGAATATATCTTTGCGAATTTTTAAGAACAGTAAAAAGTGGCATTTTAAATTAATGCTAAGTATGAATATTTATAAAATTATATTAACATAATTAAAAAATTCCATTATTTTATTGCGATGTACATAGGAACTTTTATCAAAAAATAAAATAACTTGTGAAAGGCCTACTCAGGCAAACGTTTTAAGTTTGTGTAAAAGTAACTATAAAAAGAATGTCATTTTTTTTAAATTTCAAAGCTTTTTAGTGATACCATTAGGTATTTCTCAAGTTTGTAAAAAAAAAAAGTGTCAAACAATTATTTTGTGGAATTAAGTGGTCCCAAATGGGATTGTTTCTAACGGTTAAAAGTATTTTTAGGTAGTGTGTTTTTTAAGTTTTAACCTAAAATCATAATATTTCGTAATTTCACGTTTAGTCATTTTAAATGTGATTTTATTTAGACAAACACACGTGACAAAATGTTTGTAAACATAAAGGTTAAAATATAAAATTATTTTCTAGAAATCTAAATGTTAAGCGATATCTTTCAATTTGAATTATAACTAGAGGAGTTAAAATTGTTAATGTGATGAGATTATACTTTCGAATTAATCAATAATTTAGATATACTAATCAAACAATAGCGTTTTAGAACAATTTATTTCACAGTTAAGTTTATCCTAAATACATTTTACCCGAATTATGTTAAGTACTAGTGGAAGGTAACTTTAAGGTCGGGGCTTAAAGGAACTGCTTTGCCTGGGGCCTTTTTGCTCTAACCCGGTTTTTAATTCATTAAAATAAGTCTAATACCAATTTTGAAATTCCTGTCTCAAGATGCACACGTTAGTGCACAGAGGTTATTTAATTTTATAAACTCAGACTAGTACTTGCGGTATAAATTGTGAAAAGCACATGACAGACAAAAAAAACTCTTCGGCTTGTTAGTATAGATTTTATTGTTAAATATAATGGGTAAATAAAAATGAAAATTACAATTTAAAACGTATATTGGTTTATTTTCAATTATATTTTGAGTTGAGAATTTTTAATGAAACTCAGGTGAAATGTCATCAGGATTAACATATATTCATCTAGGCATGTAAAATAATGAAATACAGTATAACTTTTTTTTTTAATTCGTTGTTTCATATTTGAAATATCCTAAATTTGAAAAACATTTTTGTTAGTATTTACGCAGCTGATACACAATACATCAATAACCTCAAAGTATACTACATTTGTAAGCACACATACACATTATATACATTTTTTTTAAACAATAAAATTTAAAAACAAAATATAAAACCTATAAAAATTCGCGTGTAAATATCGCAGAATTAAAATCATTGAGGACGCGCCACACGTTGAGTCACGTGATTGTATCATCACAAAGAAGCGTTGAAAGCCGAGCCAACACATCCCCTGTTCTAGGAAACTTTATTTGACATTCTTGCTATATAGAGTGATTTGATAAAGATGTTAAGATAGGTTTGAAATGAGTACTAACTCAAAAAATACATAACAATATATATAGGCTTTAAACTATACAAATATTTTCTTCTAAAATTTGATTTAAAGGGTGTTTTTTTACCATTGATTTAAAAAGGAATTTCATGAAGAGTCTTGGTGAGTTCGAACGTATCTAATTTTTTTTAATTAGCCAATGTCTAATTAGCCAGATACCACTGGATATATTTTTATAATAATAGACTGCTCAGTCCCTAGAGCGTTAAGTCCGTTAAGTTGGACGTTCAGGGTTCAATTCCCTGCCCGGGTGTAGTTTTTATCTATTTAGTATTTACATAATCATTCCATTGGGAGGGAATATAAAAATACATGTTAGATTAAATGACTATTAATATTTACTGATGAGGATATATTATTTTAACAAAAATTTTGTTTTAAACGCGTTCTTCTAGCTATGATCTTTTGACTAAATTGTTAAAACGGTGCATGCCATGTGAATTTTAAAGAGTGAGTTTCTTTGAATAAAAATATAATTGGTATATACAATATTCCTTCGTACGTACTGTACGCATGGACTAAGTGGGTCTTTTATAACAAAAGGTAATAATTATTTCATAGCATGTTTAATATTAAATTATTATTATAATGGTACGCATATACAACTCTCTATTTTATAATGTCATGAAACAATTGTGTGTTAAAAAATGTGTTTAGAAAATATCACCATTTAATGTGTTCAAAACGGTTTTTTATTTTAGATATTAATTTTAGTTAAATATTTAAGTTTCAAGGAAATTTTTATTTTTGATTATTTTTTAAGAAAAGGTATTTGCTATTTAATAACTAATATTGTTTTATATTATTTTAGAATGACCTTCCAGAAGAACAAATTAAGCGTAAGTATTTTTATTATAGTAAAATTAAGTTATAAATCGAAGTAAGATAAACTGTGGTCTGTTTAGAATAAACTGTTTTTTTTTTAATTTTCGTAGATATACCTTATTCTAAGACAGTAGTATATTTATGTTACAACAGTTTAAAAAAAGTATACCTTCTTTTATAACGATGGTTTATTTAAGTTACAATGGTTTTTAAAACTGTATAGGGTGAACTGGCGGTCTAGGGGTAAGGTGTCGGACTTCTGTGCTGGGGGTCCGGGGTTCAATCTTCGGACCCGACACAGATTTATCTGTCTACCAAACCCTTCCTTCACCTCTGACAAGACATCTTATTAATGTGGGGAATTCCAGGCCTCCACCGTGGTTCGAATTCCACGTTTAAACTGTAGGTCCTCCATTTCATCTCACAATCACCCTACCATTACACGTTAGCGTAAGTGCGTATAGCCCGAACGGGTAGTAAGATGCGATGATAATAATAATAATAATAAAAATGTATACCTTCTTTTAAAACAGTATTTTATTTATGTTACTGAAGTTTAGCTATAGGCCCCTCGCTAAATTTGATTTTCATAAAATTGAAGGCTTTTAGTAACGTAAAAGAAACCGTGAATTTTTTAGAAAAAAAAATATAAATACATGTTTGAAACCATGCAAAAATTAAACTTTTTTTATGTGAGTCAAGTAATTTCGTTTTATCATTTGTGCTATATATTAATTTGATACGAATTTTTTAAATTTGAAGTTAAATGCTTTCATTCTGTCCCCCCTACCTCCAAAAGATTAGACCTACCCGCTTCGGTGGCCACGTGGTCTTTCAGTAAAATAGACTGCCGATAACGGGGAGATTAATGTTCAAATCTTGGTCGGGTGTAGTGAGAGTTGTTTTCCAAAATGGTTTTACACTCTCTTCCCGCCAATTCGGATACATTTAACAGAAATGTAACATCTATAATCCCTAAAACCATTAATATAATTAGTACATAAACGTATAACCCGAACGGGTAGTAAGACGCGGTGCTAAATAAAATAAGACCTAGTGATGCCTACGTCGAATTCAATTTAAATAATCGAAATACCCGCATCTCCCTACTCAACTGATCTGTCCTTATATTTTCACAAACAAGGATGTGGTGATGAAGGTGGAATTTATAGGTGTGCCTGCATTTTAGTCTAAAGTGATATAGAAAGAGAAATAACTCAAGTACACAAGACTGGGATTCGAAACACAATCTCCTCGTCTCCGGAAATCCAGATAAGAAGAGTTCAACATATTTGTATCATGTGATTGACTACCTGTGCAGGCAAAATAATAATTTAATTAGTTTATATGAAAAAGGTAGCCGGGGTATTATTCCCTTTTCAGATGTCTGGGACTGGCTTCCCATACTGAGATATTCCGCTACGGTTTTTCTATCTTCTCTCCAAGAAAACGCCCTTACAGAGTTCCTTAAAATTCCGCTACCTCATCCTGTGTTTTTAACTATATTATACCTGCACCAGTGAGCATGTGGGCTTATGAGCTAATCTCCTCTGTTCTTTACCAATGTATATGTGTAGTTCAAGTTTCGATTCTCTGCTGGATATACTAAGGTTCTTTTTCTAAATTTCTTTCACTCGTTCTCCACGCAAATGGGAGTACATTTCCTTTACAATATGCGTATAGCACGGACGAGTGTTGAGACGAGTGGAAGATATATATCCCCCCCCTATCTCTCTCTCTCTCTCTATATATATATATATATATATATATATAAAGTCACTGTGGCCCCGAGCGGGCAGTTAAGAAACTAAACATTTTAATAATATTTTCTTTGTTTAGTTTTGAAAAGAGCGTTTGACGCATTTGACCACGAGAAGAAAGGATGTATATCCACGGACATGGTGGGCACCATCCTGAACCTCCTGGGACAGCAACTAGAACCGGAGACCCTTAAAGAGATCATTGATGAAGTAGATGCTGATGGTGAGTGCGCAGACCAGTGATGATACGTGGAGTGCTGTAAAGGTGTTTAGGCAACTGGAACGTAATTTGTGCCATCAAAAATAAAAAGGTGTTTATTTACTTGTAAAAAGTGTCCAAAGTACCCATCTTACTACCAACTAGCCGGAAAAATTAGATGCAAGATTAATCTAGAACCAAAGAACTTATATAAGTATGGTTTTCTTCACTCTACATTTGACAACAAAGAAATTAGAATCAGTTATATAGTTTGTTCCATTTAAAATATTTTGATAATAGATTTCCTTTATGATTTGTTGATAAGAGTTCCTGGCAGTAGATCCATACGTTCTAGGTTCAATACCTAGGGCTTCTAGATTTTTTTTTTGTGAAGCAGTGGGTCTAGAACGGGGTCTATTAAACATTGTTAGGATAAATGAGGAGATACTTGAATGGAAAGTAGCGGCTACAGTCTAAAAAACTGATATTAACGGTTGGAGGTTTCTTTGTGCCGACCACATTATACCTTTAATCCACATAAGTTGGCACTATATTTGCCAACCGATGGCAGCCGCTCTACCGGTATGGCTGGATTTGAGGCTGATACCATGGAGGGTTTTTTCCTCCCTGTCATACAATCTTCCACAGTAAGGTCATAAGTCAGGTTTGTTTGTAAGTTGTGGGTTTATATTACTTTTGGTATTAGGAAGTTCACGAAAATATTCCAACAAAATAAAATATTGGGTAAAATTCTTCCGGTTGTCTTTACCTCTCATTTTACGATAAATAATGTATAAAGAGCTACAATTCCTAGGGCCGTACATGTAGTAGATATTTTGAGGTCAGACAATTTTCTAAACTGCCGGTTATTCGTTAATTGGGAGAATGGTTGATACCCGAGACTAGACCATTAATACGACTCTGAGTTACCCTCTATCTAAGAATATCTTTCTCAAATGTGTGCCTCAAAATTCACTAGGTAGGTGTGCTGAGTATTTCTAGACATCATGTTATAGTTGTTATAATAGCTGATTAAAAGTAGTTTAGTTCAATTAACATATTTTTTTTAAAGAAATAAGAGCAAAATGTTCGAAATATGTAAGAGGTTATGTTTATTTTACAGCGAATTCAATGGCTTACAATTAAAATATTTGCATAATTAATAAGGAACATAAGCTTGTCATAAAAAAAATTATGGTTGAATATGTGACAAACGCAGGCGTATTTCCTGATTAATAGTAATAATAATAATAATTAATAATGGCACGTCGCGTCTAGGCAAGAGCATTTTTAGGCTAGTTTGTGGGAAGATTAGCCAATAGTAATGCACCCTTGCCTTAGGGACGCCCGAATGTACTAAGCGTACATCCTTTCCGTGGAGGCTCTTTCCATGTACCAATGAGGTGGGCTGATGGTGATTGTGAGTATGAGGGTATGGAACCAGTGAAGACACACCTAACTAACTAAATCTTGGTGTGCGTTGGAATTATTTCATTTTTGTGAAAAATATTCATGGTACCAGTCAGGAATCTAACTCTGGACCTCTAGGCTCGTAGCAAGTTGTATTGACCACTATACCAAGGGCTCGGCTCTATGTTCAACTGAGAGAAGTTTCTGTTAATGCGTATGGCCGAGTCCCCCGTAGTGTTGCCAACTTGAACGTTCATTATGTGGCGGAGGAGAGTTACGGGTAAGAATGGTGTGTCGTGAACAAAAAAATAGATCAAGAACCACTTGTCTAGGGGTTGAAACGCGCTCCCGGGGCTAGTAATATTATAAACCAATTGTGCCCACAGGTTCAGGAGAGCTAGAGTTTGACGAGTTCGTGACGTTAGCCGGGAGGTTCCTCGTGGATGAAGGTACGGAAGATGCCGAGGCCATGCAACAGGAGCTGAGAGAGGCGTTCAGATTATACGACAAGGAAGGTAAACCATTGGATTTTATAGTCTAGGTGCTATAATTTAGTGTTTATTAAGGTCCTTAAGATTATACATCAACAAATTAGTTTTACTCTTACTTTTAATTTGATTAAAAACACGTTTTAAACTAATTTTAAAGACGTACACAGATCTTATGGAAAGTGTATTTATACATTTAAAAATTTGGCAGTGATTCCCTACACTTTAATAAAAAAAAATCATCATTATTATAAAATGACGATATGATCGAAATTTTCAAATATAAAAATATTAAAAGGAAAATCTACAGTTTAAAAAAACGTCCATTTCTTGAGTTCTACAAAACAGATTAATTCTTTTTTTGACAAGCTAAATTACTTTTAGGATTTTTATTTTCATCATAGTATGCATATTTTTTACTAAAGAAGCTGCAATCTCTGCTATGACTTTCTTAATAGTGGACATTTTATCTGACAGCTATAAAAAGTTACTAGGTCTACTTTGACATATTCTATGTCAAGTCATGTAAACTGCAGCTGTCTTTTTTTTATAGAGATTACCAAAAGTAACACTAATTTTATAGTCAAATGTTATCAATTTTGACCAAAATAGTTTGTATTTTGTAAAATATGATTTAAGTGTTCATTTGAAAAAATAATTAAGTTTTTTTTATAATTTACGTTAGTCGCTAAATGTATGGGTGATAACATAAATTATATTTAGATTCCCGATGTCATAATAAAGTAGTTTATGTATCTAATAAATATGACTTGAGTCATTGATTTACACAAAAATCATAAAACGTTTGAGCTCAAGTGTACTAACTTTTGTGTTTGTGTGTGTGTGTGTCATAATAATATAAAATACTTGTTAAATACTCCTTATAAAATATTAAAGGTCCTTAACTTTTCTTTTATAATATCACACGAAACCTTCTGGCTGTGAGTATACTTCAATCTCCAACTAAATATTCATCCAATATTTGAATTCAAAGTCAAATATTTTAGAGACGATTAAAAGGTAGTAGACAAGATTTCAAGGTGGGCCAACTAAATGAGAATTAAAGTGATGTGCAAATATTTTTAAAGGGGTTTAATCTTGAAGCAAATATCTCATAAGCAAGTCCTTTGATTGTAAGTAGATCTAATGTAAAACTATTGTCTATACTTCTATGTTCATTTCAATTAAGAAACGTTGTTTCCAAAGTAAACAATTTTTACTTATAAAATGTTCTAAAATTATATAGGCCTATTTACATTTATTCTGGTGACTATGATGCTTATTGAATGTAGCCTTAAAATGTATAAGTAAATCAAGAAGCTACTTTCAGTAGTAAAATGAAACTTTTAGAAAAAATGCAATATTTTTGATCATAATATCTATCAAACATAACAGGTGCAGATAATATGTTTTGACATATAATTAAAAGAAAAATGGTTTTAGTTGCTGTTGTGGCTGTTACAAACATGTATTCTTATAAGAGTTGGACTGTTCTTGTCTAGTTGGTTCTCCCACTGTTCATGAAGGAGGATAAGCATATAATCGTAGCCAATGGCATGCTAACTTTAATCGGCTTTTAATCAATAAAACAGCTGTTTCCTGTCAAGCGTGTTCAAGGTCCGATATATTCATCGCTCGTGGCTATGACTTAACTGCAACAAGGTCGTTAATGTCACAACATAGAGCTAGGACAGAGTAGAGCCTGATCTAGCCTGGAGGGCGGGCGTTAGACCACTGCGTGGGAAGAACATTATGAGAGTGTTTTCCAATGTTTGTGCAACCGAACATGGCCACTGTCAAATTAGAGCAAAGAGGAAATGCAAAGGGATAGTCCCTTTAGTATGGGCAAGGGCTTAGTTCGGTGCCAGAACCAGCTGCACTGGATTCATCTATAGTAGGACAATGATTGAAAGAACCTTGTAGAAACAAAATAGTTGTTAACAATACAATGGTCTAAACCATGAGTCAAATCTCGTTCACTTCGAATTCAACAATCGAACTAGCCTTTCCATCACATAAATATTCCATAGGGAGAAGAAATCTTCAAAATACTATGAATATATTTGAAATATCTCACTGTACGTAAAATATTTCAACATATTAAATTTATGTTTAAACCAGTTCCAAACAGTAAAACACTGACTATTGGCATCCATAACGAAAGCGTAGCTAAATTTTATAAGTCAATATAAAATAATATAGTGTTCTTTGTTCTTTTATCTAAAAATGTTCTTACATATTTATGCAATGTGAAAGATTTAAAAATTTAATATAGTGTTATGTGAAAGTAGAAACCTTATTTTAGTACTTACTATTATTATTATTATTATTATTATTATTTAGCACCGCGACTTACCCGTTCGGGTTATATGCTTTAAGTACTAATTACGGTAATGGATTAGGAATTGGAAAGGGTTAATTAGAAGAAGTGAGCCCGCATTTGCGTAGAGGGAGAGTGGAAAACCATTTAGGAACAACCACCCCCAGTTCACCCGGCCGATATTCGAACCTCGATCTCCCCGTCCTCAGCAGTCGATCTCAACACGACTAGCGCGTTAGCCAACTACGCCACCGAGGCGGGTTTTAGTACTTCGTATTTAACAATTAGCCTTCACACAATTATTTTATACATAATGATACTATCAATCAAAAGTTACGGTTGCATATCACATACACAGCCGTATGAATGTATTAAAATAATTCAAGTAACTTTTGTAGTTGTCAGATATGGCTCTTCCTACCATAGCTCTACTATAGCTTTATTTTTAATTGGTTTATTTTCATACTCTTTCATGACAGATAATTACCAACTTTACAAACTTCTCGTATCTTTAAGTTCGTATAATTCGTGGATAGGCGGAAAAGGATCTAAAACGGGTGGCAATAAAAATTATAATACTCGTTTAAGTGTACGTAGTTTGATTATTATGGTTATTGCATACATTTAACTTGTACTTTCTAAACCAAGGGAAATTATGACACACTACCAAAAAAACTTGATCCTAACAACAACAAAAAAGACAAAAGAGTCAGTACGCCAGTGGACGCGCGGACTAAATAGTTAGGCTTGCATGAGTCTCAATTTCTGGTGATAGGGTGGTCGGGGTTCGAATCTCAATCAGATGTACTGACCAGGGTTTTTTCTCATTCATTTAAAAAGCTCATGTTTAAATTACATTGTGCTAATGACAAATATTTAGTAGATGTTGAAACTACAATACGTATAAAATTAAATTAATAGTATCTACTTACGGAATAATTTATTTATTTTGAGCAACATGGTTTTTTGGTATAAAAACTGCAAAAAGTATGGATTTTAACTCACATTACATTTTATTACACATTGAAGTGAGACTTTAGATGTAAGAACATAAAGTCTGTAATAGTTTTCTCGATTATTCATAGGTAACGGCTACATTACGACAGGAGTCCTGCGGGAGATTCTTAAAGAACTGGACGACAAGATCACGGAGGAAGAACTAGACATGATGATTGAGGAAATTGACTCTGATGGATCGGGCACCGTTGACTTTGATGGTAACACCTTTTTACCCAATAATTAAAAAAAATACATGGGCGAAAAGATTTTAGTTGCTAAGAGAGGGTTGAAAATAAAATAAAATACCCCTGCTTTGAGTCTTACAAACTATTCGGTAGGGGTGTGCGAGGTCGACGTTTTTGGTTTGAGATGAGATCGGAAATGGGAATTTTAGAATCTCTTACTTCGAGACGAGAACAAGAATTAAAAATGTAAACCTAATTATTTCTAAATTAGCTAATATTACGTACCTTAAAACACTAACAATATTTAATTTGTTAAATTAATATATAGGCCCCAACAAAGAAAATTTAAACAAATATATATAAAGTTAAAAATTTAATCAATTTTTAATACTTTAACTATAACTTAGGATACTTAAATTATAAACATTTCTGAAACACATATTAAATCAAAATTTAAATCTATAATAGGTTGACATACATATTTATATTTAAATAATAAATAAAACATGAAAAACAAGTTTAAATGTAAATTAAATATGAAATAAAAAGCTATTTCTAATTTTGTCAGGATTACAAAATATGTTTCCCGACAATCGGGTTGGGAACGGGAAATATATTTTCCCACGGTAATTCCGCACACCCCCACCGTCCGGAATATTCTCATACATACTAAAATGAATTATTATTGAGTACGGAAAAGTTTTGAAGAAGTGAAGAAAGTTTAAATAACCATTTAATTATTTTGTTTTCATCTCAGCACACCTGGTTGTGATTCTAACCTCAATCTCCCCATCACCGACAAATGACTAGGCAAGATTTAAGCCTTTAATCGTCTGCCCATACTTGTACTGGTGGTTACATTACCCGTTATAAGCCCGATAAAATGTATGACTCTGACCTAAAAAGCTGGTATTCGCTCCTGAATGGGTGAGCTGAGGGCTCATTTTTATAATATTGTTTGCTACCCTCTTCTCTAGACAAGAATGGTTAATACTATCTTCCTTACTCTTATTACCACTAACTTGTGTTAAAGGATATTTATTAATTACGGATAAACAACTAATGTAGCTAAGATATTTCAACGTAAGGCGTAATAAAATATCGATTCAAGTGATTGCTTAAATAAATACACATGTACAGAAAGATTTATTTGGAGTTCTAGATTTATAATAGATTTCAAACTAAATATAAAATTTACGTTTATAATACTCACATTTTAATAACAAACATGTAATTATTATGACTCGTTATTGTTTGAGCACCACGTATATATACCCGTTTGGGATATCCACATGTATACAGTAATTAGGTAGGGATGAGGAATGTAGAATCCAGAGGAAAATCTACAATCATTTTATTAGAGGTTGATTAATAAACCACTCAGTAAAAATCACTCTCAGTATACCTGACCAGGATTTGAGCCCCGATTTACCCATAATTTGTAATTTAGTCTAATGCGAGACTAAGACTATACGACCAGCGAAGCGGGTATTTTTTTATATGTCGCTTGTAGTTATATTGTGCGATTAGTTTTGGAAAATGCATGTTATTCTCGGCCAGTGTTGTTGACATATTGCCTACCTTCAACTCAGAATATACAAAGTAGTAATTTTACCAGTTGATCTCTATGGGTGTGAAACGTGGTCTCTAACCTTACATGACAAAAAAATAGAATTTGTTTGAAAACAAGGTGCTTAGGACAATATATGCTCCTAAAAGGGATTCAGATACTGGGAGTGGTGGAGGTTACATAATGAATAGTTGCATTTATCTTGTACTCGTCACAAGACGTCGTTAGGATAGTCAAATCTCTCAGATTAAGGTGGGAAGGACATGCGGCCAGAATGGGAGAATCTAGAACCTTGTTCAGGGTACTAACTGGCAAAAAACAAAATGGGAAAAGACCATTGGGAAGACCTAGATGCAGATGGGAGGATAACACCAGAATGGATTTGAAAGAGATAAGGTTTAATGAAGTAGACTGGATATAATTAGCTCAATATAGGGATAGGTGGAGTCCTTTTTTTTTGTATGGCAATGAACTTTCGAGCTACTAGTGCCAGAGTAATTAAATGTGATTAGTTAACAAAGTTTCATTTTGTCATTCACACTTTAAACCAAACGACCATTATTATTATTATTATTATTATTATTATTAATATTATTATTATTATTATTATTATTATTATTAATAATAATAATAATAATAATATAACACCTTCCAATACAAGCAGCTTTGGCCAAATTGTCTAAATCTTTATAACTATTTAGTTTGGAGAGGCTAGGGTTAGTCTCTCTGCCAAATTCGTGGGAATCGGTTGCCTAAATTTTATTTTTACTGTGCTTTACCTGAACTTCTCTCAATTAGTCCCACGCCACCCTCCATCCTTCATGTGCAATCTTAATTAATACAGAATATTATTTGTAATAGCAACGTTAGCAGCTATATTTACGCTGGTACGAGTGCACATTCTGTTAACATACCTTTCTTCATTATTGCTCCTTGTATTTGCCATTAAGATGGTATGGATGGAAACGCGAGCTAAGGTTTATATTTTTTGCAGTTTTTAGAATTTTTGCCAAAATAAAGTAATCCATTGCTCCTGTAAATGCTTTTAGTTTCACTTTTCTACACACATAAATCTCATTAGTTCCGGAATAGAAACTTTCTAAACGATGAGAAAAAGTCTTGTTCAAAATCCTCGATGCCTTACTGAAGTAATATTTTATTTATTTTTAGGTCAATTTAGTGGTCGAATGGTCTAATACGTCACTTTTGTGTTAAACCGACCTGCTGATGACGGGGATATCGGGATTCGAATCCCAGTCAGCTCTACTGAGGGTGGTGTTTACTAAATGGTTTCCCATTCTTCTTCCACTCAAATACGGGTAGATTATCTTTAAAAGGTTTCATTTCTCACCCCTACCCTATTAGACTAATTATCATATATGTGTATACTGTATAACCTGAATAGGTAGTAAGACGAGGTGAAAAAATATATAGGTCCTATATAAATTTTGGCCAAAATAATTTTTGTTATAAAAACTTCAAAAATATGTACCTTAAAAAAGAATTTCCTTCCATCACACCTTGACAACCCTTTTGTTAAATGCATGAATCATTGTTTTAAACGCCAGCTTTGTAAAAATATAAAATCCTACCTGTATATTTTGTTGATTGTTTTCAGAGTTTATGGAAGTAATGACCGGAGGAGACGATTGAACATGAACCAAAGAAAGCAAATTCAGACCGAATGTGAACTCACAACAGAAATAACGTGTGTGTGCCATCTGTTAAAAAAACAACATCAAGGAGAGAATGACTATAGTACTGCGACACTATCGTATCGAAAAGTGTAAAAAAAACTAGTGTAAGCTTGGTCAAAAACAAAAAATTATTTCAACAAACGATATAAAGTTGCACTCTATACACTATGCTGGATTTATTTGTATTTATTGTACTAAGCGAGCATTCTCTTATCTTAGGACTTTACATCTAAACTAACCTGGTACATCTCACGAAATACAGAGCCATTTACCTTGGTGCCGGAAATGTATGGATAATTGAACGTTCCAAATCACCAATATTAAATTATCTTTATTATCACCTGGTGTTGAACTAGGATCACTTAGGCTGTTGATAACCAACATAAATACTCATCAAAACTGAAGAAAACCTATTATATTTTCCCTGTTATAATTATTTACTAACAATACCGGTATCTTTCACTTTGATTTCTTTACTAATTAACGAATTCGCGTTTTCATCCAAAATATGTAAACATTTACATTGAATTCTAGAAATAATATTGTTAGGCTGATCATATGCAAAATCTAACATTATATAAGTTAATTCTATAAGTAATTTTATCAATAAAATACATATCAAATTAGGGCCTAATATTTTAGGCGCTATCTGTAAAGAAAGTTATTTATAAAAATGTGAAATAAAGTGAATTAAAAAAATAATAATGACTTTATTACACATCTTAGAACAAGACCCTCTATTATTGTATTTATTTTTATGAACATGCTATTTTATAGTGACTTATCGTAACTCAATTATATGACAAAATAATTGTAAAAAACACATTATTTAATACGACTTTATAAGGACCCGTATCGGTGGCGTCAACCTCGCAATAAACTGGATTGGCAGTTGCTTTTTGTTTGTGGTTCGAATCTCAGTTTGGTTCTCCGGAAGTAAGTTTCCTTCTGCTATTCATAACTTTGATTTCCCCATCTCCCTTTCACTTAAATTATTGTACACTTCCTATAAAATACCCTCCTCGTCCCTAATATTAAAATTAAGTCTTAATAACTATGGAGTTAAAACGTATCACAAAAAATTGACCGTATAAACTGGACCCATGGTACTGTGGTCAGCTCTACAGTTAGCAATCTATGGGTCTCAGTTCGATTCCCGGCTGGTACCTTGGGTATTTTTCCAGTAA
This sequence comes from Timema shepardi, assembly GCA_902151425.1. Classification (NCBI taxonomy): domain Eukaryota; kingdom Metazoa; phylum Arthropoda; class Insecta; order Phasmatodea; family Timematidae; genus Timema; species Timema shepardi. The sequence goes on along the minus strand of CABFVX010002811.1, from coordinate 33,717 downwards.
GCGTAATATTATCCCAATGGTCACTAGAGTTTGGTTAATTAGGCTTAAGTTAGGTTGAGATCTTCATTGACTCCACTCCGTCATATTAAATATCATCATTATCGGGACATTGAAATAGTCTCCAAGGAAAGGATGTACGATTAGTACATTCGGACGTGCCCTGGACAACGGTACATTAGTACTGGCTAATCTTCCACAAATAGGCTACACGTAATTCTCTGACACGTATAAATAAATACATAGCAGAAGGAAATACATATTTAATTGGTAAATAAATACAAAATAGATATTTGTGTATTATAACATTTAAAAAATACACATATTTATTGGTATTTGAACAGTTCCATAGTCCTCAGTATATTCAACTCAAAAAACAACTAGAGTAAACAGTAAGATGGGATTGAAGGGAACATAAGTTATGGTCAATTTCTTTTCAGTTTTTGAGACGAAAAACCTTTTTTGTTCAAAATAAATCATATATTTCATCAGTAAATATATTTATTTTATTTTATAAACATACAAACATTAACAGTTGTTGATCATTGCGTAATTTGACCATTACTTTTTCTCTCATTTGAAAAATATCTAGTCAAATTCCACGCTGTCCATTACTAATATTCAAGAACGTTGAGATTATTATATGTATAAAATTAAACTAAACCTATCTATCGAGAGAAAAAAATTACGCTTTTTTACATATAAACTCATATGCTAGGAACTTCAATTCGCATTTTCTTGCGATCACTTTGATATTATTTCCTAATATGAATCACATTTAATACAGGTTTTATCTGATAGAACAAAATATTTTTATAAAGAAATTGAGCAACTTGTCGCTAGGTATCACTAATATTTAGTCGTCACCACCTGTCATGACCTCCATGAACTCTGAAATAAGATAAAATAAATCATTATATTATGAGAAACATAATTATATTCCTGATTTCTACTGTAACTTTAATATTTGAATTTAATAAAAAAAATATAACAATTGGAAGTGAAGATCTATAAACAAATAGCTCATTTCAGCAAAAAAATTAGGGCCATCAATAAAGTACTCAAGGCTTTTTTACTTAATTGTTTTCTACCCTCCCTCCATGTAACAACCAAATAAACATTTACTTTAAATAAAACCTTGCATTTCAACTAGAAATAAACCTGCATCAAAATTCGCCTACTATAAGGCGTAAAGCTCGTAATACACCGGATTACTGGTAGGTGCTATTTAAAAAGTGTATATGGGAACCATGATTCAGCCTACTGAGGGGGGATTTTCCATATGTTAATTTCCTCTACGCGATTATGTGGGTGTAGCTATTTCTTTTAAAATCAAAAGCCATGTTGCCACACAAATTGATCAAAAGAATTACTCAACATTTATTAGGGGTTTTTCGGGCTGCATGCTACAATCCATTGTTATTTTTAGGATTTAGGGCCAATATTGGTTGTAAATAGCTTAATTAACCAAACCAAGCGAAAGCAATGATGAGGATGAAATGCCAACTTAATTAGACGTATGTAACTACCATCAAAGTCCACGGTCCCGGATCCATCGGAGTCAATCTCCTCGATCATCATATCGAGTTCCTCATTCGTGATCTTTTCGTCCAGTTCTTTTAGGATCTCTCTCAACACAGCTGTCGTGATGTAGCCGTCTCCTGCGGGCATAACAATCATGTTCTGTTAGGTATTGTTATTTCTGTGGTAGCAAGCCTAACGCCTTATACCATGTGGCTACAAGCGGCTCTATCATTTTATAATAATTGTCACGAGAATAGCGTTGGATAGTTATATTAATTAAGGGTTTGGGGTAATAATGTTCTATATCACAACAATGAGGTTTTGAGTTGTGAAATTCTAGAATTACTCTGTAGTAGAGTATTTTCAATCATGAAAGTTCTTTATCGCAGATCTGTACAGACAATTAAATCACATCAGTTAAATTAAAATTTACCAATTGTTGATTTCTACTCTTAAAAATGTCCTAACTTCTTATCTCATAAAACATTGAAAGGAAATACCTTCTGTAAAAGAATGTTTAGAAATCTTAGTCTATTGAGTTGGATATTAGCGCCGTTGTCACTGCCAACTAGATTTAAGGCTACTACTATTACTACTACTATTACTAGACACCAGTCTCCTGAAGAAGGTTAGGTAAAGCTTTATGTTGATCGCTTGATAAATCTTGAGGTTTTTACGAGTCGAAACTTGTTTTCCTCCTACACATAATAATAGTGAATGTCGAAACAAATAATACCTGTAACTTAAAAAATCCACCATTAAATAATAGCTTTAAAAATACAGTTGCCTTAAACCTCTATTCAAGGCCCAACTATCACCTAAAGTTGTACCATTTTCACGGGAGAATAACCCACTGGTCCCCTTATTAACTTGGGAGTATTCCATTCCCCCAGATCTCCAGTTTTCTCAACGTTGCCCTAGTCATCTAGTCACCTGGGGATTTTTTTTAAATTTCAGAGTTTGGAAATTCAAAGTTGAGAAATTCACTGACTTCCCCCCACCCCACCCCAAATGTGGTTCGCAAGACTACCCTGACAGCAGGCGGTCAAGCAGTATACAAATGATTTAGATTATTCTATTATTAGGGCTTTTCCGGTGATGGTAATTGACCAAAATATCAATCAGATATTAATATCCAAACTTTCACAGTTATTTCTTTCATATTCAATTATACTAAAGTAAAACATTACTAAACGTTTTATTATTTAGCTATAGATTACTAATAAAGATAATTTAGCTAAGAAAATTCAGAGATAGAAAACTTAGTTTTTTTCAGCCATTGATCGCCAAATGTGAGGAAATCCTTTTGTTTCACCAATAATGTTTGTACTGTTGATTGAAATTTTAACTTTATTTTGTTGGGGTGCATAAAACATTCTTGGATTTATTTTAAAAATGACTTATTTATGTTGGATCGATTATGGTTTATATATTTTTACATCTCACAGCCACCTTCTTTGAGGTTGACTACAACTTTAGTTTAGTGTGAAACGAACCCAGGAAGTGTTTTTTTTTTGTATGGATGTTGTTGACGCGAAGGTAGTACACAGGGATAGGGTAGTGTGGAGAAAGTTAGTGAGGATGGATTAATTATGAAGTGGTTTTTTGATCTATTTTCACAGTTTCTTGCCTATCCCATAAGGGGATGGAGTGTTTGGTTATGCATACATGTAATGTAAAAATTGTAATTTGTGTTCCTCACTACCTTCCTTGTCGTACAACCTAAAAGCCTCTCTCAGTTCCTGCTGCATGGCCTCTGCATCCTCCTCCACCAGGAACCGACCAGCCAAGGTCACGAACTCGTCAAACTCAAGCTCCCCTGAGCCTGAAGAAAAAAACAATAATCATTTTTAAAGAAAACCTTAGAATGATTCTCGAGTCATATAAAATATGGTGTATTTTAAATGAAATCATTTTTATAACGGGATGAAAAGTTTACAAATACCAATTGGTTCTTTAAATTTATATTTAGTAAAAGTTGAAATATTAGTGCTCATAATAGATGCAAATATATGTGTGTTTGAGTAATCAGAAAAAATAATAGAGTGTTTCTTTATTAAACAATATTAAATGTGTTCCAGTAATCAGGATAAAATGGTAGATTATTTCTTTAGTAACAAACAAAATATTTATATCACCCACTACTGCTTCTAACAATTTCAAAAGTAGCTTGGCAAGCGTTTTACAGGGACAGTGATGTCATGAATTGAAGCCAACTAAGTGTAGTTTTTGTAAATGATTTGCCAGTCTTTCCTAACAGGTTTATTTAAATTTTCTTTAAATTCCAATGCCAAATTTCCCCATCCCTCCTGCCCCATTAGTAAATACATGAAAAAATCTCATTAGCAAAGCGAAATGTTTTCTAGGTGATACTTTTCAATAAACTTTTGCGAATTCCAAATATGAGTAAATAAAGTATAGTAAATTATAATTTTATAATATTTGTTTTGAATTTATTATTAATACCAGAATTGCTAACCTTAAAGTCAATGTGTATCAAGTAAACTGCTTAAGCTCACTTACCATATTTTCTCATGGTAAAAGCAGATCAAAGAACATTATTGTAAACAAAAACTGTTGGACTAAAAACAAATCGCCAACTGGGTCTAATAAATAAAGAGCAGTTTGTTATGTGTATTTATAATTTAGTCATCAAATTTCAGAGCCCATACCAGCAGGGATGAAAATTTATTTGGTTCAGTTGCTATTAGCCATAACAGTTCTAAAAAAATGCATTCAAGCATGCAGAATTAAACATCACTATGCGCACCTGTGAGAAGTATTGCAGAGAAAATTTTGGCTCGGAGCTACCGAAGGTTTTAGGTTTAACTAAATACGGTAACTCCTTTATTTTTATAGTCTGTACAAATGTAACCCAATTCCCGTTGTGTTTTATAACTCAAAAGATTAAGCAGAATCAATAATATACAACAAAGGGTATCTTAACTTAATACGCTTGCCAGGCTCGTGGAATAATGGCTAGAGGTACCTAGTTCAATTCCCAGCTGGTATTGGGAGATTTTTCTCGAAAGAGGAATAATTGCCATGGTCATCAGGGTTTGGTTAATTAAACTTAAATTAGGTTAAGATCTTCATTGGGTCCCGCCAACCCCCATTATGTTCACTAACATCATCACCTCATTTCATTAGGACATGGAAATAGCCTCCACGGAAATAATGTACGATTAGTACGTTTGGACGTCTCCTGGTCAACGGTACATTAGTACGGGCTAACCTTTCCACAAACTGAGCTACAGATTGATGTAACCCAAGCAAGCCATTATTATTATTATTATTATTATTATTAAAATATATGCTACTAAGTGTTATTTCAGTAAAACTAAAATGCAATATTCTACCAATTTAATTTACAGTGTATCATTGATTGTGTCTACCCATCAGCGTGGATATCGCGGATATTTTGCAAGCCACGGTGCAAAACAACACCTAGCTCGTTCTTAAAATTCAGATCAGAATAATGTTCCGAAACGCCTGAATATATCCCAGTCGGCCTAACGTTCCACTACTATGTACGAGTGGTTGCATAAGCCTGTCGGCTGAGTCGGCAACGTGAATAGGTGAAATTCTGCGGGCGGCGAATAAAGGTGGTTTCATCAGATGGCTATTTTAGGAGAGGACGCGTTAATTGGTTACGTCACAGTCGCCAGGGCTGTCAAATTTAGACGCTGCCTGACCTGATATGTTTCCTGAAACGAGTTGCAGGTCTTGAACCTATCTACACCGGAGGCCGGAGTGGTTAGTCAGGTTGACTACTGATCAAAAATACCTTAGTTCGAATTCGGATCAAATCTGGAATAATGTGTTAGGTGGTAAGTTTCCATCACTTGATTTACTTACGTTAAACAAAAAAGTCAACAAGTTTTGTGTCAATACGCTGTCACTGATAAAACAATATAATGTAAGAAATCAAAATAAGGAATTTGAGTTTTAAAATAATGTATTTATGTTTACTTTAAGAGGTGAGAAACCAAACAATATACAAAATATTTTTTTATTTATAAGGACTAGGCTTAGGGAATACTGTTCCAGTTAATTTTTACATACACACTTTATATTCAGTCAAATGTTTTGAAGTTAATTTTTTCCACGCAGGCCTCATATCATGGTTTATTATTATGTACTATTAATTACTTTAACTTCCAATGCAGAGTAAAGGGCCACGACAAACCTTCAATTCACCAACTACTCCTTATATCGTTTTATGTTATAGGCTAATTTCAGGTGGAGAAGGTTATCACCCCAACTGCCTTATGGCTTTCTACGAGTGAGCGAGAATGAGCATACATATTTTTCTGGAAAGGTACTTTTACACATAACTTCCTAGAATCTTTTATATGCCACAATCAACATGGAAATGGCAGTAAAAATCAGTCAACCTTAGAGGGGATTGCATCGATGAACTTCGGGTACTTTATCCCAAGATCACTCAGTTTGACCCTGTTTATTGAAGCACACATTCAAATATTCAAGTATTCAAATAATATGAAAGTCTGACAAGTTTAAGAATTGGATTGGTTATGTGATATGTCTAGTTCTTACCATCCGCGTCTACCTCTTTGATGATGTCCATCAACATGTCGTGGTCAAGTTTGTGTCCCAACATATCCAGGATAGTCCCAATCATCACTGTCCCAATACATCCTTTTTTCTCATGGTCAAAGGCGTCAAAAGCCTTCTTCAAAACTAAAAAAAAAAAATTAAACAAATCAATCTTATATCAATCAATGAGCATAAGAATATATATTGTACTAATGTACTTTAAAAGTTTGATCTAAGCAATGGCTTCAACCTATGGGTCATGAACCCAATTGGGAGCGTGGAGTGTTTTTGAGGGGATAGCAATACTTGTTGAGGTTTTACATTTAATTTTTCATGTGATTTTATTGATTAGGGTTTCTTTCCTTCTCATTTTACTGTAGCAGCCTTGGACGCTGCTGGCATAACATCCAAAAATACCCTCGAGCTTTTTAATTATTTTTAACGGCATCTTAGTCTAGCTCACATAATAATTATATTAGAAATTTATAGTAGTTACTAGTGGATCGTTTCAGCAATCTCTGTAGATCATGGCATTAAAATTTATTCTAAAATATTTTTATTAGAGAAAGATCTTTATAAAAATCATTCACTCGACTTTCTAGCTAATAGTTTACTCGTCAATGGCTACACACTTTACATAGATATTTTGGTGTCTAATTTGAATCAAAACGTTTATTTGCCCCCTTCGAACAACGATGAGAAATTTAAAGTCCAGTTCTCTATCTATTTGTGGCACCAAAACACTCAAATAAAAACTAGTTAATACTTTTAACCAAATTCAAATATTTTATTAATCCATATACAGCTATACACAAATCATGGTTTCCATGGTGACTGTACAAAAGGGCGCTTGCATAAACAGAATTAAAAGATGGAAAATTCTTTAAGAAATTTGGGTTTTGGTATTAAATTACTATTTTTGCCGACATTCCAGACCCATAACGTTTAAAATAAGTGGACGTTTGTCAAAATCGGTTCAACCATTTTCTCGCAATTTCACTTACCGAAAAAGGGATTATCAAATTATACATAAGATCATAGGTTCAAAGACAAAGAAGACGAAGGATAAAATCAACACAGCTATATATACATACATATATATCCTGACATATGTATAACCTGATATATATATATAAATATATATCCTGATATCATCGATTTGTTTGATAAATATACAAGTAACAGCCGTAATCTTTCTATTTGTTGACCCTACCACTAAAGTAAGAGCTCAATTGGTATTATTTGTAACCAGAAAGAAATATATTATCTACATATATACATTCATTCACAAAGTAGGGTTTACATGGTAATGTAACCAAATAGTTAAAATATGAAAATTCTCTGAGAAAGTCAGCTTTTTGTTGGAAGCTACTATTTTTACCGACATTCTAGTTCACTAACCTTTAAACTAAGAGTTATTTTCTCAAAGCTGTTCGCCCATTTCCTAGCAATTTCTATTGCCGCTAACGGACTTATCAAATTAGAGTGAGAGAGATAAAGTTTAAGAGATAGAGTGTTTGAGAGAGGGAGTGAGAGAGAGAGATTGAGAGAATGAGTTTGAGAGAGATTAAGGTTGAGATAGAGAGTGTGAGAGTGATTTTGAGAGAGTTTGAATATAAGGAGTTTGAGAGAGGGATATAGTTTGAGAGGGAGAAATATTGAGAGAGAGAGAGAGAGCGTTTGTAAGAGAGCATTCAAGAGATATAGCGTGTGAAAGAGAGAGCGTTTGAGAGATAATATTTAGGAGAGAGAAAACTTTTGAGATAGAGAAAGTCTTTGAGAGAGCTTAAGAGAGTATAATAAATATAATGTGAGAGAAATCGTGTGATTGAGTGTGTGTGTGAGAGAGTAGAGTGTGTGAAAGAGAGTTTGTGTGTGTGTGAGACCATGAGAAAGAGAGAGAGAGAGAGAGTGTCAGATATCCTCAAAATTAAACGGTAAAACGAAAGAAATAGCTTAACTTATGCATTTGTATTGTGTTACAATTTGCCAAAATGAACACAAAAACTTATACTTAAATGATGAAACAAATAGCCGAAACTATTGTTAATGCATTTTAGTGGGGATAGTCCCTCATAGATATCATATTCTGAAAATTGAAAAATGACACCTGGACACGGGGGTTCGATTCCCGTGTCCAGGTGTCATTTTTCAATTTTCAAAATAGTATACTTAAATGGTTAAAATTGCTATTTTTAAACATTATTCAAGATCATTTAATCATTTTGAAATCATAATACACACTAAAACATATTTAAGCATTATATTAATACACGCGAAACATAACATATACAATATTTTCGTGAACTTAGCAACCTAACCTTTTAATTATCTAGCTATGCTCAATTTTATTGATTTAAATGTGAATTAACGACAACAACATTCTCATGAAAATTAAATGTTTCGCCAATTTAGGCATCTCAATTATTTATTTAGATGAGCTATGACCAGCATCCAAAGAGAATTTTATTTAGAGAGTTCCAGCCATGCAGCAAATAACGGTTTCCATAGTGACTTAACAAAGAATCAAAACTGAAAATCCTATGTGAAAATCCGGTTTTCGTGAAAAACTACTATTTTCCCCGACATTCAGACCTCCTAACCATTAAAATGAGTGGTCGTTTGACAAAATCTGTTTTAGTCATTTACTCGTAATTTCTATTACCAAAAACGGACTTATATAGTTATATATAAGGAGGATAATGAGCATCGGTAAGCATTTTGGATTAAAGTCACACTCTTTAGGTTTGGTTTGTCAGTGACAGGAAGTCAGGATTTGAAATTTGACTAACTGTACTGGAAGTAGAATTTCCTGAACAATTTACCTCTCTTCCTCCATGTAAATAAAAGTATTTCCTCTTAATTTTACCTACCTCAATTATTTGCTTGTAGTTCCCGGAAGAGTAAAGAGATTCAGTGAAAAATAAAATAAATACTACGATTTAAAACTTGTAGGTTATCAAAGGGTTTTAATGGTCTAGGAAAGAAAGATTGGCGTAAAACAATGCATTTGAAAAGCACTGCATTCAAAACTAGCCAAATATGTTATATATTTTTACGAGAAGCACGTCCAGAAAGTAAAAGTACTCAATTTTTATATTTTAAAAATATTGTATTTTTTTAAAAAATTACAGGATTTTGTTGGTAAATATATCAGTTATTTCTCCACGTAGTCACCTTCCCGTTATATGAAGGTTATGATCCGTGACAAAAGTTTATTGATGCCCTCAAAGAATTCTCCCTCTATCTCCTTCTTTCAGTTCAGGACCTCTTGTTTCACCTCCTTGCCGGTTGAATTTTGTTTCCACCCATGTGAGTCTTCAGGGAGGTGAAAAGATTAAAGTCTGAAGGCGCTAAGTCAGAGAAGTATACGAGGTGGTTCAAAATGTCCCAACCGAATGACTCCAAAAGTGCCTTGGTGGCGTTGGCCGTGTTCGTCCGGGCGTTGTCGTGCAACAAGCGTACTCCCTCCGCCAAAATTCCCCTCCGTTTGTTTTGAATTGCTCTCTTGGCCCTTTTTTATGGTCTCACAGTAACGTGCTGCATTAATCGTCTCCCCCTTAGGCAGAAATTCGATCGAAATGATCCCTTTTCGGCCACAAAACTTAGTGGCCATGATTTTTTGCCCGAAATTGAGGTTTTGAATATTTTGGAAGATGGGGAACTGGTGTGCCTTCACTGTGATGACTGTCTTTTTGTCTCAGGAGTGTAATGAGCCAACCAGGTTTCATCTCCAGTCACAATCGAGCTCAGAAAATCCTCACCTTCCTATTCAAATCGCTCAAGGAACACGCGAGCGTTAGCGACCCGATTCACTTTGTGCTGCTCTGTCAGTTGTTTTGGGACTCATCTTGCGCACACTTTCCTGAATCCCAGCGTTTCTGTAAATGTTTCGTGTAAGTGAGATCTGGAGAGTTGTGGAAACATCGCAGAAATTTCATCCACTGTCAATCGGCGGTCATCACGAACAGTTTTCTCTATTTTTTACACTAACTCATTGGTCTAAATGGAAGGTCTTCCACACCTCTGATCGTCATGAGCATTCGTTCTGCCTTCATTAAACTCACGAAACCACTTAAACACGTTCGTTCGGTTCATAACACCTTCATCATAAACAGTTCTGATGCGTGAAAAAATTTCAGTCGGTGTTTTTTCCTCAGCGAGAAGGAATCTGATGACAGCGCGCACCTCACACTTGGCGGGATTTCTTATCGACATATTTCACACAAACGGACACTACAAGGTTAGTTTTCATACTAAGTCCCCCTGTGCTAGTTGTTTTCAGAAGAACCCCCACTACCGCTCATTGTTGCCAACATTGGAAAAAAAATTCTCACAGTATGAGAGGGCAACCAGTACTCTTACTTTCTGGACGTCGAATGTTGCTTCAAATAATGTTCAATGGTGTTAGCACTAATGGTATTTGTATAAGAAGCTCAGGATATTAATTGATTTTGCCCTTTTTATTTTCTTATATCAAAAGAAAGGGTTATGATCGTGATAAAACCAAATACTAAGATTATGACAAATCTTTATTCCCTGGCCACATATCCAAAACTGTTTGATGGATTTTGTTCTAACTTGATATTTTGATTTTATAGGGATATACCAAAAAACTATTTTTTGCTACCCCAGCCCTTTGATTATGGGTTGTTTATTGATGATCAAAGGGCTTTCACCCAGTTTACGGTGATGTGGTTGCACACGTCTCTAAATCTCATTTAAGTTTTACGTTGATTTATTAATTTGTGTTACTGATCATATTGTTATATTTTTTCAGGTGTATTTTGTGAAATACTACAAACCATCACTTTTAAATTACGATTAAAATCATGGTGTGGTATATACTGTCGGTTCATGATTTAATTTGCTTTCGTGCTTCCCGCATGGAGGCATCGGAACAATCCTCCGCACTTCCGTCTCTGCTGTATTCATGATTACTTACGAGCAATTTGTTCCGGCGGTAGATCATCCTGTAAAGAAACAAAACAACACAATTAGATTCATTGAAACACTACGAATTTTCACCAATTGTCGAGATATTTAGTTAAAAATAAAACCCACTAAAACAAAAAAAAAGGTCCCTCTTCAGTGAAAATAAGTTTACCGAAAGTAGATTTCCTAAAGTAACTCAAACCTTAATGTGTACAGTTACTTGTATTTACTTAGTAATTTGAAGGTTAAATGGTAAAATATTTAAACATTAGCCCGCACCTGTGATAGCGTGGTCTAAAGCATCATAATATATGTTATAATAAATTAAAAGCTAAATAGTAAAATACATTGTTTGCACTATTTGTTAATTTCCCCTCAAGTAGTAATGTGACTTAGTATTTATTAAAATATACGCATTGTTGTAATAAATTATTTAATTGCTGTAAATATTAATTTATATTAACCCTTATTTAAAAATTATTCACAGTGGCATCACAAATTAAATAAATAATAATAATAAGCCATTAAAAACATACTGTGTTGTCAAGCTCTGAGATGAGTTGCAGGCCTCCAATATTCCCGCGTTATTTAAAGTGGCTTATTACTTTAAAATTTATGGCTCACGCCAAAATGGAGGTAAAAGGCATCAAGGTCCCCACACAGAGTTCTTTACAGTTTTAAGTTTTATAATTTAAAAAAAAAGTATTTTGAAAGGTGAAATTATTTCATTAGAAAGTTCGCAAATTGTGAGATCAAAGTAAATAGTTGGAAGCGTATAATAGATGTATAGCCTTCCTTGAAAAAATAAAGTATTTTTAAAAAATAAAGTGCTAGGAGATAATTTTAAAATAAATGGGCAACTGTTTTATTGGGCTTTAAAGCTTCATAACTGCCATTTTCATTTTAAATACTGCTATATGAGGATATATTTATTCTATTGGCAGCATCTTTAGCTTGAAATTATATAACTGTATCTCTCCAATCTTTCCCTATAAGTTTGTCTGTAAATTTACGTACCATTTCGACTGAGCTTCACTGAAAACCAACCACACGGAGCCACTGAGTAAATTGAACACTGTCGCTCAGGTGAGTTCAAACGTGGGATTTAAACAAACCTAGATACGAGCCCAGCCCGCTAAATTTACCGACACATGGTCAACAACTGTAATTAAAAAAAGAGATGATAGGACAACGCTTGTCTTTCTGTGACGCGAAGGCGGGCGCTAGGAAATGAGCTATACGATTTGTTTTCAAAGGGACGGGAAAGGGAAAATTAAAATTGGCACATGTTGGGCTTTCTTGTGGAGGAGGGGGGAAGGGGCACCCAATCTGGGATGTGGAATATTCTAGACAGGCCCTGGGATGTAGAGATATTGTTAAGAAACCGGCTCAGAGATCATTTATAGCCACTCAACAAAGAGCTACACTATTCAAAATATTTACGATTAATTAGTAAGTTAAATTGTTTCTTTGGTTCCGCGCCTTTTCTATCCATATGGGGTGTACGAATTTATTAAAAAAAACATCGTGTTTAAGTACCTGTTCGAGTAATACCCATCCATTAAATACGTTAGTGTAATATGGTTGAGGAAGGTAAAATTTTGGATAAAATATACCCCCAATTTCGTCGAGAGAGAGAGAATATATTTATGAAAAACACACCCACAGTACATTTGATCGGGATTCAAGCCCTGATTTCCCCTTAAAAGGAAATTCAGTATAACATCAGAGTGATTTATATATCTAAGAGTTGCATTGGATGGTTTGTTATTTACCGTTAGCACCGCAAGGCACAAATAACTACATTCTTTCTTAACGTATTTACAATAATTTAATACATAAATGTATTGCTAAATATTAAATAGAAAACGTATAAATACATAAACATATAAATAAATTTAAAAATGCAGTTTTAAAACGTGACAAATTTAGCCTATAACAATAAAAAAAGTCCAAATAAATTCTATGCTTGACATGTTTAGCATTTGTGTGTTTTTTTAGGTGTCAGGCAAGGCATGCTGAAAATTTAAATACTTATATATGTCTTTAAAATCAAATAAACAATTACACCCATTTATAATGTTATCAGATTGTTTTAAATTAGATATTTTATAGGACAAAATATTATTATGGGAGTATCTTCTAGGATGTCTTATTATTATTTTATTTAACACCACGTATTACTACCCACTATGTTTAACGCCTACGTACTAATTACGCTAATGGGTTAGTGGTTGATAAAGTTGAATTTAGATTAAGTGTACCCGCATTTGGAAAGATAATAAGAAAACATTTGGGAAACAATCTTTAGCACACCCGACTAGAATCGAATCACGATCGCCCCGTCATCGGCAGTCCAATCTACTGCAAGAGTGATACCTTATACCATGTGGCCACTGAAGTGGGTAGCTTATTTATTAAACTATTTAATGTGACATAATTAATTTTAGTAAACCTCAACATATCACATGATATTTCAAATAATACACTTTTATTCAATACTGGAGAAAAAATAGTATTTTTAATATATTTAAGACTGACTACTAAAATATTCGAATATCAATAAATACAAACATACTTTAGTAGTTTTAGAGTCTAGCTCAAACTCACCAGTAAATTTCAGGATCTGACATTATTTCTTAGTCAAATGACATATAACTTTTCCGTAAATCCCGCTAACTGAACTACACTACTAACGCTAAACTAGCAGGCAATCAAAAACTAGCCTAGTTCTTAAAACCACCATTTTATAAATAGTAGAGATTATTAGGGTAGCTTAGAAGAAATGTGCTGGCATTAGCGGGGAGAGGGCAAGAAAAATCATAGTAATAAATAGCGAGTCTATTCTTCCTTAATTGGTACTAACAATGCACCTGACCCAGCTTAGACTCGAACATCGGCCTTTTCGCCACCAAGCACACTGCATATTGAAAGAGTGATGCCCTAGCTAGACCATTTGACCACCAAAGCGTATTTTAATTATTAAAAAATATGAATTTGATACTTTATGTCAGAGTTGTTTAGCAAGAACATAAACTAGTCAAGATAATATAATGAAATAGGACGAGGGAATAGATTTTAAGGAGCTGTACCAACAGTAAAACCAGTTTGGGGAATAAAACAATATCAGTTCAGCCGCTCAGGGATCTAACGATGCCCTGCCTCCTAGATCCATTACGGTTGCTAATATAGCCGCTAGGAATTTCGTAGAACAGTGTTTCCCAAACTCTCACCAGTTGAGTACCCCTTTCGGGGACATGACTTAAACAAAGCACTCTTTATATATACTCATCTAAAAAAAAGGGGGAAACCAAAACATTCCATTTCATGAAGTATAAAACTATTATTTCAAAGTTAATAAATATTTATTGGCAAGCTAAACAAAGCTGTGACAAAGAGAAGCCAATACTTAAATTCCATGACATCGCGTCTAAATATGTGTTAATTTGTTCATCAGACTTACAATGATAAAATAAATAGTATGGTAACCGGCCTCGTGGTATAGTGGTCATAGCCCCTGACTGCTGAACTAGATATTCCGGGTTAGATTCCCGGCTGGTACCGGAGATTATTTTTCGAAGGGGGAAAAGTTCCCATGTTGATTACGAATGTTTAATTTAGGTTAAGATCTTCATTGGATTTACCGCGTCATATTCACCATCATCCCATCGGGAAATGAAAAGAGCTTCCACAGAAAGAATATAGGCTTTATTATCTTTATTATTATTATTATTATTATTATTATTATTATTATTATTATTAATGGAACGGTAGGCCTGTACCATACATACTTTCTCTCTCTTTTTATCTTAAAATAGAGACTTATTTGTGAAACGAAATAATATACATCGTTGGAGAAACACTCCGCCAAATATCACTGTAAGAGAAACATTGAGAAAACCGTAACATCTCTACCAAAGAACATAGCTATCAATTACATGTCATTTAAAATACTTGTGTGTATATATATGCTTTTAGCTCAGAAAATATTTATTTTATAAAAATATATTTTAGACAAAAGAGTTTTTTATTTACGTTGATAGATTATTTCTCATCTCAAATAGTTATGAAATATGATCAAGATTGGAAATTTCTGCTTCTGTGTAGTAGTACCCTTAAAGTGAATTTAATGGAAAAATGAGGGACTCCATTTTGTTTATAAAGTAGAAAACTATTTAGATACATAATTAAATCAAAATCGTTGAAGCAGATTTTGAAAAAATCGAGTTTTCACTTTTTTCCCTTCAGTGAACTACTCTTAATTTTAGGGTTATATATCTAATTCCAAAACTCCTCAGAGAAACCATGCAAATACTCTTAATACTATGTTATATCCCAATCATTGTTAAAGCTGTTTCAGCTCTAAGCCAAGGTATAGACAGGCGACATCACGAAAACCACCTTTTTGATTTAGGGGATGGGGTCATGAAAAGTCAACAGTTACCAAAATCTCGAGTTTGATTTTTTTTTACGATAATAATAATTATCACGGCGAGGGGTCAAGAAAGAGTAAAAAGTTATGACTAATACAAGTTGGTGAAACGTCGTGTAGCCCCTGAAACCTTTCACGTACCACTTGTGGGTTCGCGTAACACAGTTTGGGAAACACAAGTATTTAGAGTAATCAATTAAACGTTATAAAAAATAATTTGCATGTTAAGTTAATGGTTTAACTGAGTTAGAAGAAATCTCAAAAGACCAATGTTTTATAAACACTGGCATAATGCCACTCAACTTGTTTTTATAACCTCTCTAAACGTGTGAGGAGTTGATGTATTAACCACCGGGTCTGTTGGCTAACAACTTGGCCACGACACATGTAAGTGCTTCGTTTAGTTTCATCTCCAAAGAAAAGATTTGAAAACCATATAGTAACTTTATCATGAACGTCTTGAAAATTATTATTTAACTATCATCAACATATTAATTAATTGGGAATGGATTGGATAGAGTTGAATCTCCCCTTTACCTTAATTTTAAAGGCATAACAGCAGCGCCAAAACAGAGGTTTATACTTATTTATACTTAGATTTATCGGGTTTATAGTGCATGAACTTTAAATTTATGATATCGTGAATCACGTCTTAGTACCTGTTTGGCCTATCCTAACATTTACATTAATGGGAAAGGAACTAACAAAGTATAATTTAAAGGAAATATTTCCAAATCTTCAATAAAGGATATTGGGAAACTACTTAGGAAAACAAACACAATCAGTACTGTACATCCAGCTGGAATCAAAACCCCAGGGACTGTGTCACCAGAAAATCAGACATGACAAGACTGATGCATTCGTTTGTGTTTTCGTTGATGTAAACCACATTTGTAATTAATTCAAACTTACACCGCTAGTTTTCTAATCTCTTAAATTAATCGGGTGGGTGTGCATTTTGAAATAGCTTATTAATCACACATTATTAATTTCTCAATCATACATGATATATTTCTCAATTATGCATTATTAATTCCTTACACATTATTAACTTAAACTTTAATTAATTCAAATGAAAAAGACCTTTATAGGGGCCACATTGTAGGAAAGACTGACCTCAGGGGTATAAAATCCTGGTTTGATCCCTGATTGTGACTGAAATCTTTGAAATTTTCTTATTAGTTCGCCATATCAGACAAAAATTAAATTCTCAGGTAGTATATTCAGGAGTCTAAGGTTAAATTTAATTTACTATGTTAAGAAAGCGTGTAAGCTATGTAACAATATAAATATATGTTTAGGAAGCAAAAATTAAATAACAAGATAGTAGTTAATTTAGTAAACAATCCCAGATGTCAATGAAGGCAGAAAATAAGTGCAGATAATGCCTAAAATAGGTTACATAGATTTAATATAATGTTTAAAACTAAACTATATTCAAATGAACTCAAATAAATGAAATACTTAAAATTAATTCTTGATTTGAATAATTTTAAAATATCTATGAGTATTCTTTAGTTCCAACGTGTCGCAGATTAGTGTTCTAAATTAATTAAGTTATTAGATAGATATAGGACCATTACATGACCGATACATATATTTGGTTATTACCTGGAACATATCTCGGTTCCTCCAGACAAGTGGTTTAATAATATACCTAATACGCACAAGTATTATAGTTTAAATTTATTTCCTGAATCCCTATTTTAGCATCAATAAACAAGAATCTAATCACTGTGATTACATTTTATGTTTGGTAATAAACAAGGAAGGTGGAAAATAAACATTAAATGTACGTATATACGCACGTGAACTGATGAGCAGGTTGAAGTGTTAAAAGGAGGGAGAAAGAATAAAGATGGGGAGGAGTTAAATAATTAATACAATTAAGTACTCTTCAAAGAGCTTTTAAATAGGTGTTAGATAAAAATCATCATTCAAAAGAACGGCACTTATTTTAAATCACAGCTATTATTAATAGACTGTAAATTATTTTTGTAGCTCTCAAACAAAATATACAATATGAAGTATAGCAAAATATTAATACCATCATAATCGTTTGGATATAAAACAAGAGCTGTAAGTTTAATGGTGAGTTTATTTGCACATAAATTATCTTCATTAATTTATATCCTAAAGTATAACTGTTCAAACTATAAGGCTATAAAATAATAATAGAACTGGTCCAGTGTTAATTTTATTCAGTTTCTGCAATCGTGAACACGGCCTAAGGTGTCATGAAGGTAAAGAAACGGATTGTTGGCATAAGTGCGGCTGAAGCTAGAATCCCAGCTGGGTAGGATTTATGAGTAGTATTATTATTGTATCTCTGATCTGATGTGATTGAAATTCCTCTAATACTAAATTTTCTCTTTAATAAGCCCTAAAAACCTTATATTTAAATATAATAATAATAGTAATGAACAACGCTATCATGTCCGGCTTGGCTCTTTAATGCGCACGTGAGTGGGAACATATAATATACTTGTCTCAAATATACATTTTGAACAAAATAATTAGCGCAATATTTTAAATTTATATTTCGAGGTTCAAAATTAATTTATCGGTAGACCACCCTTAATTTTAGAGCTAGAAATAAAGTAACAATTCTCCTCAATAAATTAGCATGTAGCATCTAAATATCAAATCTCCCTATGTACAAAAGCGCCGTGACTGACTGACTAACTCACTCATCACTAATTCTCACACTTCCCACGAAGTTAGAAGGCTGAAATTTAGCGCAGGTGTTCTTTATAAGCTAATTAGTAAAAATAAAGATGTTTCATTCCGATGTTTTGTGATTAAGGGGAAGAAATGAAGTTAGCTACCCTAATCAACAATATTGCTTTATAAGCTCTTTTTTAAGCGTTTAGAGGGTAATAATCCGAAAAGTTTGTTCTAATAATATCTTCGAAAAAATATAGCAATTATTTTTAACCCCGTATATGCTTCTAGGAGGTGTAAAAATGAATATAGACAATTGACTAAAATGTATAATTACGTTTTAATATGCAAATCCAAGAGACGGTAGAAGTCTTTAGTTTATATTTTGCTGAATTTTGTGGCCTTCGTATTGTCTGTGTGAGTGAGAGGGCTCGGCCCGGGGTGGTGTGTTGTGGTGGTTAGTGGTGGAAGGGGGTGAGACGTCCAGCCGAGCTCAGCTGATAACGTCCCAGGCAGTAGGCAAGGGGCCCTGCCGAATATAAAACTCCCCATGAGAAACGATACATGGTCACCTCCTCGCGGTGTTTTTCGGGTAACGCTGAGAACCATGCCATTAAGCTTTCTAAAAAATCCTAATTTTAATCCAAAAATAAATAATAACAAAATATCCAGTGCGAAGAACGGGCATTTTGCCCCAGGGAGAAAACGGGAAAGCCAGAATTGTTAAATCCAATATTGTGGATTCAAGGCAACATAAAACCTAAAGGTTCATCCTAATATGATAAAATAAAAATTAAAACCTGGTGTTAGGTGGAAATAGAGCTCGATTTGGCGCGCCAAAGGTGTACCAGAGATCTATCCTGGGCCATTCGTCACTCATTATTTCATGCGCCGAGACTTGTGTGTGGTAACAACCGGTGAAAGTGTCTGCTAATTGGAGCTATCAACGATCACAGCAGCTGAGTGTAGGTCTAGACAGATTTATTGCTTACAAGACAAGCAAATACTATTACAATTATACCATGTTACGACCTCACTCTTCTTTACCGTCTTAAGGTGTGGTAGAAGTGAACGTGCGTTAAGATCCGTATTTATAGCTAGATAAATAATATAATATATATTCAGTAGATGCGTTTAGTTAATTTTGTTTTACACGTGGTAATATTTACAGTTCTTGAATATGACTAATGGGTATTACTAAATTTGAACTTATCTTCATTTAAAAAGTTTTATAATCAATGTCAATGATCATGACGGGTAAGAACTATTCAGATTACTAAATGTATAAAATTAATCTAAACCTATCAGGTAGGGTAATATTTTATTCATTTTTGTCAACAGTATTTTTTGGTTGTAAGAATCTTTCAAAATATTTTTCTTGGATCGCGTTCCCTTCCACGCCACCTTAAGACTCGTCTAAATGCACCCTGAGCTCCGTATCCTTATAGTTCTTAAGCCAGTATAATTTCAAATTTTGTGCACGCATTCCATATTCTTAATCACATGCTATCGTGTTATCCACCGGGGAAGTAAAATATTTGTCCAACCACCACATTCTTAGAAATAAAATAATTTTTGCATGATCTGTAAACATCATGAACCTTTTCACGAGAAAATTATTTAAAAATTAAAACAACGATGTACTATTAAAATTCATAGGATGTTAAAGTTTTCTACGAATTGCTATTATTTTAAATTAAATTAAACTACTGCTCTTTTAAAAAAATTGCAACTACTGTATCGTTTAAGATGATGCATACTTTAATTTCAATTCTAATATTAATTTTGAGTTATTTGTCCACACGTGATTGACTCTCCGTATCCTTACGTAACAATAGCTTTTAATAAGGTTAAAATGTACCTACCTTCTATTCTGGATCGGGATTCTATGGACAAAGCAATGTGTTACTGTGGTTTTGACCTATTCTTATTGAATACGAATCTTACAGTTACACAGTACAATATTTACAATCTTTAATACTCCCTTTTTCTGTGCAACCACATTAGAAACCTTAAAAAAATAGTTCACAATATTTCTATTTTCCCCTCATGTCGATCCCTGACTACCATCTGGGACTATGTACTTACTTGAACTTTATGACAGTAGGAGCTCAAAAGTTCGTTGCCGCACTTACAAACGTACGCCCCATATCTCTATCTTGAGCTATTTTATCAAATCCACCTTATTCCCCTTATCTCTTTCAGGTCAATTCTAATGTTATCCTCCCACCTGCGTCTAGTCTTCCCAATGGTCTCTTCCCATTTGATTTGCCAGTCAATACCCTGAACACGGCTCTAGATTCTCCCATTTACGCTGGCATGTCTTTTCCAGCGTGATCTACGAGACTTGATTATCCTAATAATGTCGTGTGATGAGTACAGGGTATGTGACTCCTCATTATGTAACCTAATCTACTTCCCAATATGTATACTGACATTTTTTTTAAAAGTGTAATAATGTCGTGGGATGAGTACAGGGTATGTGACTCCTCATTATGTAACCTAATCTACTTCCCAATATGTATACTGACCTTTTTTTTTAAACGTGAAATAATTTACAATTTTACACACAAACAAAACTCATAAGTGAATTGTATGATAACCGAACCAAGGGTAAAATCAAATACAGTGATAAGAGGTGCAGACCTACGTTGATAAATCAAGAAGGACAATGGAGAGGTTGGGTGAGTGGAAATAAAGAGACTACAATGTTTCTGGGAAATCTCATAACTTGGAGCGGTAGAGCCCGATGTTATATTATTTTTCTCTGGTGTGCTTTACTGGCTACTTCATAATATCATTTCTGGTTATGACAAGATAATTTGTGTGTTGTTGCTTGTAATTATAACATTAATAACACAGCTTGGAAACAACTTTTTTAGCGCTTTGTGCAAACGCATGTTTTGCATTCCTGGTTGTGCTGACCATAGGTACTGTCCTGATACAATAATCAAATATTATCGAATTTAAAAACAACATCCTTGGAAGGGAATATAAGCAACACCCTTTGTATTCGTAGTTAGAATAAATATTGTCTCACAAATTCAAAGGATTTGAAATAGGTTTTAATTTTTCGACTAAATTAAATCTGGTTCTAGTATCAGCTCCACACTTGAATATAATGTATTACAGTCCTTATTATAGTTTTATCTGAAAGCATGTTTCTCGGGGACTTTCCAGTGATTTAAATTTAAAATATTGGATTACCGATGACAGTGAAATCAGGATCCTAATCCTGGTCAGATGTATAGGGTGTAATTTTATCCTAAATTGTTTTCCACTTTTCCTCCATGAAAATCCTAGTACATTTCCTATAAATTCATTCCTCCTGATCCCTAGACCATTCATATCATTAAATACTTATAAACTGGATGGGCAGTGAGAAAGCAGACAAAAAAGATGTTTAATATTTTGAGGGTTTTAAAATTACAGATGTATGCCACTCACAGAGGCTATATCCAACGTACCATCTTGTGGCACGAACTTCAGGTTAATCACCCCTTTTATAGGCGAACAAACATATGCGTGATCTAAGTCTGATACACATACCTAATTGAATCGGTTTCCTTAAACAATAACGGTCGTAAACATGCAACCGGTTTTTAAAATTGATCGCGGGAACATTGGAATGCTCTAAAAAAGGCGAAACTTTTGTCTTTAAGGTTCATAAGACAGGGATATTATTAATAAAAGTCAATCTCATAGAACACACTATAAAAATGATTAAAATCTACTTTTTTCCTCGTTAATGCTGTATTATTCTTACCGCGTGATATTTAATAGGTTTTGAGTAAATGTTACTAAACATCTTTCACGTGGCAAACTCACTTCTTTTTCTATCTAAATATAATAAATATTATATAATATATCAACGATCAAATGATTTGACAATGGCTGATAGCAAAAATGTTGTTTTTAATCAAAGAACAAAATAACGAACGTGACATAATATATATATCTGTATTAATCGAAGTAAGATCGACAGAGATATAGACTAAATGAACAGTAAAAAAAAAAACTTGTAATTTAATACTGCTATCAATTTGGGCAAAAGAAAATAGCAAATGGGTTTTTCGGATAAATATATATCTATGTCAGATTAATAATAGAAATATAATACCTAGGAACTATTACAAATTACACTGATGCATTGGTTTTGTATTAATATGAGTTTAGTGCACCAGTGTTCACGCAAAGGTTTTCCAGAGATGGGGAGGTTTCGGTTTGATCTTCTTGCAGGTGTACTGAAGAGGTTTTTCCAAAATTGTTTCCTACTCTTTCTACCTAAATACAGGTATATTTTTTCTCAGCAATTCTCGTCCTTTTCATATAAGTGTAAATATGCAGATAGCCTAGATGGGTAGTAACATGTGGTACACTTAGATTTTTTTTATGAAAGCAAAGGTTTGAAACTAACTTATAATTTTGGTAAGAATAACCTTTTATAAATGCTAACATGTTTTTTTCCGGCCAAAACTGATAACATTTATATGATTACTTTTATTTTATGGTTACCGTTAGTATTGATCAAAAGTGAGAACTGCAGATCACATGATTTGACGTATGAGAAGGTGAACTAAGACCCAATATATTTTCCAAATTTCAGATAAGGAAGGCTCTTCCTACGAAAAATGGGACCGTAGTAACGCTTTCAAGGAAATTCATTAATCATTAAAAATTATTCTTGAAATGTTCTAGCTACTCCCATTTCATTAGCTGAAGAAAAATTTGTGTTGTTAAATATTTGGAATTCAAGTACCAATTTACACTGCTTTAATCAAGAACAATAATAACTTAACGAACAGTACAAATAAATCAATTTTTATCCCCATACAAAAATAAACACATTCTTTGAAAAACACATTAATTTTCTTGAAAAGGCATACATTTTACTTGAAGTGAAAATAAACCGCTTCGATCTAATCCTAGGTGTTAGCACAGCTGAGAGAATTAATCTTACGTTGTATCTGTTACACCTTCAAGTCATTAATCACAAGTAACACCCCAACCTGTCAATATTTTGTTTTGTTTCAAATTTCAAGTAGGTTCAGTGATCACAATACATAACAGATTGAGTATTAATTAATGATGACGTAATTGAAGTCACGACCATAACCCATCCTTCAAGAGTCTCGACATTTTCCCTATTAGATGCTCGTTCATGGAGTTGACACCTCGTAATTTAATCGAAAAATCATTCCACACGAAAATAAACTGATATAGAGACCGTTTTCATTCTGTAAGTCACGTTTTACTACTTGTCCGGGCTATTTGAATATTTTCGTCAAGAGTTAAGGATGTAAACAATAGAAACTAGAGGTGGGGAATGCCAGGCATCCACCGTGGTTCGGATTCCACGTTAAACTGTAGGTCCTTCATTTCATCTCACAATCACCCTACCATTTCACATTAGCGTAGGTGCGTATAACCCGAACGGGTAGTAAGACGCGGTGCTAATAATAATAATAATAATAATAATAATAATAATAATAATAATAATAGAAACTAGAGGAAAGGTTGTCACATTTGTGGGAAGGGATAGTGGAAATCTATTCATGACAAAACTCAGTAAGCTCAGCCGAAAGTAAATCCTTTACCTCGTCGTAAACTTAAAACGTAACCCTAATCCGTGTGCCCACCGATGTGGATGACTGCTTTTATCTAAACATGAACTTATTTTCAATTGCATTTTATGAATAAAAAAGGTAGGGGCTACGAACATGACACTTTTTTTCATACATATTCTTTGTTTAATAGAATATCTTCATTATTTTGTTAGAATCGAGGACATTTTAATCATACAGCAATTGAACTGGTCTCTTTCTTCAGAGGGTAGGATAGAAAACTCTTAGATTTGGTGGGGTAGGACAATTGAACTAATGAGAGCTGGTGGGTTAGGACAATTGAACCAATGAGAGTTGGTGGGGTAGGACGATTGAACCTATGAGAGTTGATGGAGTAGGACAATCGAACTAATGAGAGTTGGTGTGGTATGGCAATCGAACCAGTTAGAGCTGGTGGAGTAGGACAATTGAGCCTATGAGAGTTGGTGTGGTATGGCAATCGAACCGGTTAGAGCTGGTGGGGTAGGACAATTGAACCGGTTAGAGCTGGTGGGATAGGACAATTGAGCTTATGATAGTTGGTGGGGTAGGACAATTGAACTGGTTAGAGCTGGTGGGATAGGACAATCGAATTTATGAGAGCTGGTGGGGTAGGACAGTTTAGCTAATGAGAGCTGTTGCGGTAAGGTAGCTGAACCTATGAGAGCTGTTACGGTAGAACATAATATTTGCCCATCCCATGGCTTTCTCAAATAACTTCTTACGTTGACGAAACAGGCAGTTTAAATTATGTTAACTTAAGTTGCGAATTTATTTCAGGACATTGTTAAAATAAAAGAGCATTAATATAATATGACCTAAGCTAACAGATAATTAAATTATTATTACTATTTTTGCATGGTAATTCGAGGAAAGAAGCTTCTGTCTGTTCAAGATTAAAAAATTCCTTTTGTGACGCTAGTTTGAATAAATATAATATTTGTAGATGCAGATGGACTTTGATAGTAATGAGGAATTAGACGTTGGCAATGCCTATCATTAATGGCTGAAATCAGCAATAATTTTATTTGTCCACGTTAGATTTTCAACTACTATTGTTTCAAGTGTCATATCACTATGACAGTTAAGATTCAACAATAATACCTCCTAACCCCCGAAAAATGAGACCAGACCCATAATTGTGCGCCCAAATTCAAATGTCATCCATGAAGTACCCTCCCCTCCAAACATTTAAACAATCATGTTTGTTATGGTTGAAACCATAAAAATATCAATTTTTTTTAAAAGAAGGAAAGGGGAGGAGGGCTACCGTTAAGTTTACCCTCACACTACACACTTTTTTTGTGGGTCTATCAAAATAGAACAAGCGAAAATGTTCGTAGGCCGATTCGGAACAAATGAGTGCAATCATAAAAACACGAGTTTTTAAAATCGGAGGGGAGGAGTAATGGTCACTTTACAGACTTGTTCAACTTTGTTTTCCATTTGTTTGCCAGTGGTTTCAGTAGTTCAGATTTGAGCCACTGTGGCAAACAAGTGAAAAACAAAAGACCCCGTTAATACAAGATAAGCAAACAACGGGTTTTGAACAATGGAGTGAAGAATGCTGCTAACATAGTTTCTATTTGACGCTGAACAAAAGAGAAGATAGCCTCCTTAACCAGTTTATCAAAACGCTAAATAATTCAAAGGACAAGTTGGGGTGGTGGGATGTAGGGGGGGGGGGGCTTGGAACTAATCTCAGTGAAATAAATTTGCTAGTTTGTTATGCATTGGAAATAAAGTAAAGTTTATTCACAATATATTTGACCTTTTCCAAAAATTGGAAAGTGTATATAAAGTTACATCATATTAATCAACAATTAAAATTGTTTTTCCACTTTGTTGAGTTGAATCTCTTGTCAAAATGACAATACAATTTAAAGCAGCTTAAAGTAATATAAAATAGTAAAAATCGAGTTTTTTACTGCTCAAAATGAGACTGTTAGCGTAAAAGACTTTACTTTATCAAAAAGTAAAGATTTTTCTAACATTTTTTGTATGATTTCAAAATAATTTAAGGCATATTGAACGAATTATATGATAACTCTTAATTGGATCATGGCTTTATACTTTGGAAATAAATGTTTGTTTTTAGGAGAACACATAATGACATTAAAAAAGTACAAATGAACTTTCCCACTAAATAATATTGTCTCTTCTCGATAGAATAAATATAATAGTTAAACTAATATTGTGGCTACAGATCAACAAACTAAACTACTTTATCTAAATGCATGAATTTAGTTTACTGTATGTTTTCTTAAAACTATTTAATATGTGTCCGAACATTAATATTTCAACTCTCAATCCAAGCAATTTTCATCGAAATATATTTTAAAAATATGTTACATATCATTGCATATTCATTCATTTTTTAACTACGACGTATTGATCCCTAGCTTAACCATAAGTTTTTAACCAGGTTAATGAGGAGAAGGTACAATAAAAAGAAAATGTTTCCGAATTTTCGTGGGGCGATAATAGGAAATCATTTAGATTTAACTATCCTGAGTAGAAGCGGTCAGGATTGTAACGTCTACCTCTGAGTCATAGGGAAATAATACATTTATTCCTCTAGCCATTCGACGAGTGCAGTAATATAAATTAAATTACTGTAGACTTTATCAAGATCACTAAATGCGTCTTAGACAATTTATGATATGCTGACACCTAATAAGACAATGACACAGCCCCTTAATAGTTAATGCTGTTATTTTATTAGATATATTACGTTATTATAGCCGAGAATATCATATGTATGTGCCTAATAAATAACGTCAGCATAACCTAAGAGAAAACGAAAATGTTTTTTAAAACGTGACATAAAACAAGTTTTTGTTACATCTCGTTAGAGCTAGTTTATTATTTCTGATTTTATCTTACTCTGTTAAATAGTAACAGCTCTTCCTCGTGGTTTCATGGTTAAAGTAGTCTACCATACTTTTAGATACCCTGGCTCTATTATTAATTGTATTCAAGTTCGTCCTTCAATGCAATCAGTAAATATCTAGGCACTGAGGCTGATGGATGTGCAATATTCTGGGTTAAGTTATTTTGTAAATAGTATGCTGATATCATAATTATATATGCTCATTAATTTGATCATACGTGTATTAAAATCACTACCGTAAACACTACATCATGAGACCGCAATCGATCAATAACCACCGAACGGCTGCCATCAGCTGGCTAAGATAGTGCCAACTTATGCGGATAGAGGGTGTCATATGGTCAGAACAACGTTAATCACAGTTTACCAAACCAGAGCTGCAACTTATTTATTCAATTATATTCTTATTTGTACTCACGAGATTGAGTTTGTCCCCGTCCAAGACCCCCTGTTTCATAGAAAGCCTGGAAGCGCCGGGGATCGAACCCGGGATCTCTGAATCGGTATTCAGGAACTCTGACCACTAGCTCACAGAGGTGGTCAAATTATTACCGTATACTAATGAAAATAGATTAATCTATTATGACATAAAATATTAAGATCATACATTGTTTGTTACATGTATGAGAAAGATCGTTGCAACGGTAAATTTTAATTTGTCTTGCAACATAGACACGATACTTCAACCACCATTAGAGAATAGTTTTATAATTATACTCTGTAAATGATATTAACGATAGAAACCTCAGCTCTTAGAACTATAGCAGGAGTGGAAATAAAATTAAGGACCAATTACCTTCATACTTGGACAAACAACAAGATACTGAAAAACATCTTCAAGGAGAATGAGTAATATTTACGGCAAAATACCATCTCCCAAAAACAAAATTGTTATTACTAAATAATAGGTAGCTAAGATCCACAAGAAGCAATATAATACAAAATAGCTCTACTTGAATAATGAGCAAAACGAAACAATAAACAACCTAATCCTGACTTTCCACATCTAATCCCAACCCATTTCATACCACTCCTAACCCCTCTCCTAAAAGAATAGTCACTCACAACTTATAAGCCATATAATTTTCAATTGCTCGTAAATTTTAATACAGTCATATATAAGGGCTAACCAACGTAGGTATTATATTTTCGTGTAAATAAAATAAGGGTTCACAAAAGTGATATGTGATTTGAAAATTAAATCAGCAATAATTTTTCACATTTGTATACCGTCTAAAATCATCATTTCCTTTTCATTTAATTTATTTGAGGTTTTTAGCGTGCACTTTCTGAACCGACTGAATATATCAGCACACGACTTGTAAACTAACTTAAAATCTATAACAGACACAACATCCATTCCCCGGCCGTTGATTCATCACTGTAAAAGGAGAAACTCAAATTTCAGCGATGTTACATTTTTCGGCCATGCAGGAAATCGAACCCGAGATCCTTAGCTCAGTAGACAGACATGCTACTAACTGAACCAAAGGGTTGTACTTCAAATAAGATTATTATTATTATTATTAGCACCGCGTCTTACTACCCGTTCGGGTTATACGCACTTACGCTAATGTGTAATGTTAGGGTGATTATTGTGAGATGAAATGAAGGACCTACAGTTTAACGTGGAATCCGAACCACGGTGGAGGCCTGGCATTCCTCACATTCCAAAGATGTCTTGTCAGAGGTGAAGGAAGGGTTTGGTAATCAGATAAATCTTTGCCGGGACCGAGGATTGAACCCCGGACGAGAGCATAGAAGTCTGACACCTTACCCCTAGACCGCCAGGTCACCTTTCAAGTAAGAAATTTTGATAAATGACATGCGGAACTCATATGGAATCAACTATTCATACTTTGAGCAATCCAATAGGATAAAGGAGCGTATAATTATTTTAGTGCACAGGTTTAAAATTGAAGTAGCATAGCTCGGCATTTATTAAACAATTATATATTTTAGTAAAGAATCTTTCATAGTGAAAAGGTTTTACAAATCGCAGCCACTATAGTAACTAAAAATATAAAATTATAATTATGTCTAGTTGTAAAATAATATTATTCTAAAAGAATATTCGTGTTAAAAACAAATATTTTAAAAGTTGCATTTGTGTATAGCCTGAACGGGTAGTAAGATGCGGTTCTAATAATAATATAACAGTTGCAGTGAATTTAATGCGATGAAGCGCTACTATACAAAAGTGGCACTCTTGGTTCTTTCTATGAGTCCCTCTATGGTATACATATTATTATTTTTACCACACACATATTCCACATAACTTAGGTATATTTAGGGAATGTGTCACCTTTTCAATTAGCTTAATGCTACCAACTTTTAAATTTATATTTCCTCTTAAGGACACAATGTAGATTTTTTTAAATGTATTCAATTAACACTGCAATTAGATTAAAGTTGTTTTAACCATCAAAAATTACACACAATCTTATTCACATTGTGTGACCATATTTATTTCATGCACTAGCGCCTCAAGACAGTAAATAGTTTTTCCTTGTATAAACTTAAAAATAAACCATGGAAATGCCTCAATTTCAAAATGTCTGGAAATAGTTCGTTGTTCTAACAAAAATAAGGAAAATTCAATGCACAAGAACGTTAGTAATTATTTTTAATATCTTTAAAAAAAATTGTATGAAATAGTAACAAAAAGGTGCAATAAAAAGATAAGACTGTCGAAGTTTTCATGGTTTTCAAGATTTTCTCTGGTTATATTATTTTTTAAGTTTAGAGTGTATATAGTTATACAAATATTTATAAAATATTACATTTCCTTTTAATACATAGTTTGTTATTCATGTTCTGTGTCTTATTATTCGTAAAGGATCTGAACATATTTACTCTGGGAAGTAAAATATATAGAAAATAAGAATTTAAAATAAATTTTCACTCCATTTTCCCTGAAAGCTAACAGTCTTACTCTATGGATTACACCAAGGACATATCTTATAAGCTACACCATATTGAAACGATGCAAGGTAAGCTTGATACCGTTCAGAGTACAAGAATGGTACCTGTATTTTCGTAGAGGTAAGCCATTTAAGAAAAAACACTCTAAGTACCAAGCTCGGGACTCAAGCCCTAACCTCCCCATCAATATCAAACTAGATCAGACCAGACAAGACTGACGTATTTTGTCTGCGTGCCCACCTGTGTGTAATCAGTATTAAACTTTACTAATATAGATAGTAAGTTCTTAAAAACTACCAATTTTTATATTTAATCAGATTAAATTTAAATTGAGGTTCATTTGTATAAATGTGCTCTTAATTTAAAGATATTAAGGTGGGTATGTAGGGAACGCGAATAAAAGGCAGTGTTTTAACAGTTTCTTTGGAAAAATATATCTTTGGTCAAAAGAAATCAAACAATTATCCAGCACAAACATAATAGTTTAATTTTCTTCACATGATGATATCAATAGTTCTTAAATATCTGTCAAGGCGGTCCTGGAATCTAGTGACAACTTTTTCTCTCCACTTAAAAAGGTTTGCTATAAGAATTTTATAAATAAACACTGCCCTTTATTCGCGTTTCCTACAGACCCACCTTAAGATAAATCGATTACATTGTAGCCAATCTATTTTTTTTTCCTCCGACAAGTAAACAAGCAGGAGAGTTCTATCTAGGTAGGAATGTGCTGAGAGTCAATCTAGAGAATAATGGTTTACATTCCCCAGTAGTCCAATCAACTTTAATTTCAAATTAAATTAACAACTCACAGGTCGTTAGAAGTTTCGGTAGCTAGGTACATGATGCGTCGGAGTGTGGGTTTAGGCCCTGGCGAGATCATTACCATTCTAAAGGCTAACAATTTGGCTGCTCGGAATGAGGCGACTTAACAACTTCGCTCTCCAGTAACCTCTCATTATAAGACTCCGTTTCAATTCTTAGAGTAGCCGTATCCGGTAATTTAGTTTATTATTTCAAGTTAGGGAGGCGGGTAGAGGAAGAGGGGTTAGGAGTAGTGTTTAGTTAAAGGTACTAGTGTAGCCAGGAACATCACCGATGAGAACAGTTTCAAAATATGAAATATATTTGCCGATTCCGATTCAGAAAGTGATTTTAGTAATTCAAGTGACGTTTCAAGTAGTGAAAGTGATGATGAAAAGTCTCACAGACCTGAATGCTGTGTTTGTTCTTTGAGGTCACCACAGTGCAAGAACAAGGGTAGTAAAGATTATAAGAGGAAGTAGACCTTATTCTACTGTTTAACATGTCAGCCTTATATCATTCGTTGTTTTGATATATTTCACACCAAAAGAGACTAAAAAATGGTGTGTAAATGTTAGAGATTATTATGGTAATTTCCTAGTAAACTGTGAATTGTTTTTTTATTGTTATGATGTTCATAAAATAAAATAAAGAAATTTATGAAAAGGTAAAAAAACATATTTTTGAAAGTTTAAAAAATACATAAAAGAGTTTTTGAAAAATTAAAAATAAAATTGATAAAAAATATCAATTTTTAGTAGGTAGCCAAGGAATATTATGCTTGAAGAAATTACGAAGCGAAAGAGTTATTAGCTCACGAATTAATTGTAGAGTTTCATCTGTATTATGGACGCTAAAAGGCTTTTCATACGAAATGACGCTGCTAATTTACATTTATAAGGTGACTTGGTGGTCTAGGGGTAAGGCGTCAGAATTCTGTTCTGGGGGTTTGGGGTTCAACCCTCGGTCCTGGCACAGATTTATTTGATTATCAAACCCTTATTTCCCCTTTGAAAAGACGTGTATTAATCCCAACTTGTGAATTTGTGGAATGTAAGGCCGCCACCGTGGCTCGGATCCCACGTTAAACTGTAGGTCCAATATTTCATCTCACAATCACCCTACCATTACACATTAGCATAAGTGCGTATAATCCGAACGGTTAGTAAAACACGGTGCTAATAATAATA
This sequence comes from Timema shepardi, assembly GCA_902151425.1. Taxonomy (NCBI): domain Eukaryota; kingdom Metazoa; phylum Arthropoda; class Insecta; order Phasmatodea; family Timematidae; genus Timema; species Timema shepardi. The sequence continues at coordinate 2,190 of CABFVX010002811.1, read as the reverse complement.
CATTTATAATATTACGACAGTTTGAGAAAAGTCCCATAAGTCAAAAAAAATGATAGAAATTGTTTCTATTTTAGATGAATCTATATTGAGGTTATTTAACTCGAGAAAATATAAGTAAAACTTCAGTAAGTGTGGTGTTTGAATTAATAACTCAAACAAAACAATATAATTAATCGAAGAGCGGTGTTTGATAGATACAAATTTTATAGGTATAATTGCTTCCCCTTTTGTAAAATTCTTGCCTTATATCCATTTTCTTTTAGAGTAGTGATATCATCCTTGGAAACGAATCAATGGGTAAATAAAAGGTATTGTATTTTCTATCATGTTCATCAAAATCAACTGTGCACTCCATTTGCTTTAAATTTTAGCATTCCTATCTTCGCCGACTACTGTTTGACTCTATCTTAAGAGATAAGCCATACTGGAAACATGCAAGATAAGCTTTTTTTAGCACCGTGTCTTAATATCCGATTGGGTTATACGCTTATGACCCACCTCGGTGACGTAGTTGGCTAACGCGCTAGTCGTGTTAAGCTCGACTGCTGAGGACGGGGAGATCGAGGTTCGAATCTCGGTCGGGTGAACTGGGGGTGGTTTTTCTCAAATTGTTTTCCACTCTCCCTCCACGCAAATGCGGGTTCACTCCCTTTAATTCAACCTTTCCATTTTTCTAATCCATTAGCGTAGTTAGTACTTAAAGCGTGTAACCCGAACGGGTAGTAAGACGTGGTGCTAAATATTATTATTATTATTATACGCTTATGTACTAATTATGCTAATTGTTTTAGGGATTAAGAAGGAAATATTAGGTAGATATTTAGAGGAATTTGTACATGTACTCTCATTAGCATGGATGAAGAGTGTAAAGCCATTTTGGAAAAAAAACCACCTTCAGTTCACAAGACAGAGACTCTAACCTTGGTCTCTCCGTCATCGGTAGTCTAGTCTAACTTGAGAGTAACTCGCTAGGCCATGCTGCAAACGAAACGGGTGTAAGCTAACTTTAAGGGTAAACAAAGGATGCATTTATTCTTTATTAATTTTCATATTCATGGTAGTTCAACTCTCAAGACAAATAATAAGGTGAATATATGAATTACTATACCATATATTTATATAAAATAGATTGAATTAAGTAGATAGAAACAACATAAATTATTCCCAAAATAAAAAACTCATATTACTATTTCAATAACTTTCCTGTATATCATTTTTCTGATGACGTCACTGATCTTACGTTGCTGTTGACAAATACCCCGTCTCACACCAATGATCACACGGTCTGAAGTGCCAATAAGTACAAATACTACATTGGAGGTAGAGGATAGGTTATAATATCGAATGTGTGTACTGAGATTGGTTTTCTAAATGAAATTTGTCACTGTGATTATCGCATCCCCACTTCCTGCTAATATGAGTTGACTTCTAAAAAAACTTTAGAATAAGTCAATAAAATAAACCTTGATAAATAAAATAATAAACCTAAATCATGGAAACATTTTCATTGAGTAAAAATACAAATGTTATGAGTTGGTACACTTTTATAAAACCTGAGTGTTGGTGGTAGAATTAGTTATTCCTAATAATAAATAATAAAAAGCGTGGGGATGGGCGGGAAGACTCGCATTGCCTTGTGACAGCCAATTATGTCGCTCGGTGTGTTGTGTCCTCGTCCCGTGGCTCCTGTTTTTGTCGCGCAGGTAATGGGTACATCACGACGGATGTGTCGGTAAGAGAGAGCCTCAATAATAAAAAAAAAGACACACACGAGATTACCAAAGGACACGCACGGCACAAGGAAAGATGAAATCATCACGTGTGCACGTAACGTTGTTTGGAATAAACTTTATTTTTTTAAATATATTTTAACCTCTCAGGCTTTTACCGCGCTTGTAACCTCATAGCCAAAATGAACTCAAGAATTTTCTCCAAGAAATCATCCTCATCCTGTGCATTTAGTTCAAGTCGTTCATAAACCTTTATGTTCCCCAGACTCCACGTCTTACTAACCATCCAGATCACCCCTATATTTAAAATATTGAGTTAGGAACGAGGAAATGAGAGTTTAAATAAAGTGTATTATAATTAACGTGGAAGAAGATTGTGCAACCCCCCCCTTAATCTCTATAAGGTGAGAGAGGCAGTAAATTAGGTAAAGATTTACTTGGTTGAACATAACAATTTTAT
>CABFVX010002810.1:89552-103133 GCA_902151425.1 Timema shepardi | reverse complement strand
CTTGTCAGAGGTGAAGGAAGGGTTTGGCAATCAGATAAATCTGTGCCGGGACCGAGGATTGAACCCCGAACCCCCAACACAGAAGTCCGACACCTTACCCCTAGACCACCAGGTCACCTATTGAACAATTAATAGTCCCCCCCCCCTTTTGTTGTCCCGAGTGTTTCAGCAGTGATGAGCAAACGTTAACACTCCCGACTATGTCCAAACGCACCTGAAATACATAGTAGCATACTATCTCCGTTGTCTACTAGCGTAGCCATTTGTCGGTTCAAGGTAAATTTGTACAAAAAGTAATATTTTTCTTCATATATAAATCAAAAACAGTTTATAAAATAAATTAAAATATGTATTTGTTTTATTATTTAATCATATTCTCTTGAAATAATTTTATATTTTTCATTAGCTGGGGCCCGTAAGTAGCCCACGGGCTACGGGTTGAAAAACCTTGCCTTAGACCATGCAGTCACCAATGTGGGTCTGAATATATTAAGCTGGTTTTAATAACGTATTTGACTGGCGGTGTTTTTTTAACGTGTTTTTATCATAGATGAGTGAAAGACATTACATCCTGACCCCTAAATTTGTATCTTACTTAAAATTGTTATTCCAAAAAGATACTCAAAACGATTCCATGCACCAAGTTCCCACGAAAATAAAAATCAAATGTAATAAACTGTAGGTTTGGGCGTGAGAACATATCGCGGCCACATGTCGTTACGTCACGAGGGGTGATACGAGTATCGGAGGACTATGAAGGGGGGGCGTGCATAGATCCGTGATCCCGCGAAGGCTGTAACCGAGAATCGTGACTCGATGCGACGTGAATGGTTTGTTAGGACGAGTCTTTCCCCCCTTCCCAGCCGATACTCTTCACTTTCTCTCCCAGATACCTCTCTGCCTGACTGATAAATATCTTCGGGCCTTACAGAGATAGGTGATCAACTGGTATTCCAGACGTGGAGAAGCGTACGAGGATTACTTCATGAATGCCCAGAGCTGTTGTTTATTTGTTATTAATATCTAGTGTGTTGGCCATCATGCTGTCTGATGTGAGCTTCATCATTAGTTATAGTATGAGTCTGGTAGTAAGAAACGTATCAAACGGTCACAAAGGTTAATAAAACTGTATTTTCATATATCCGTGCATCAAGTCATCTGCAGCTGTCACTGTTGATAAATAGTATTAATTCCAATAGGTTAACACCAACAAATATGGTGAAATGTTTTCAACGCCAAAGTAGTTTGTATTTTCTAAAATGCCTAAAAGTGATAGGGTGTAATGAGGTGGACTGGATAGAGGTATCTCGGGATAGGGTGTAATGAGGGGGACTGGATAGCTCAAGATTGGGATGGTGTGTAATGACCTGGACTGGATAGAATTAACTCAAAATTGGGATAGGATGTAATGAGGTGGACTGGATAGAACTAGCTCAAGGTAGGGGTGTGGTGCGCTGGATATAATTAACTCAAGATTTAAATAGGTTGTAATGAGGTGGACTGGATATATCTGGCTTAAGAAAGGGGTACCTTAGTGAGCGTGGCAATGAGTTTTCGAGTTCCCAATATCATACAGTAGGTTAGTATTTTCTAAAATGTCCTTCCAACTATAAACCTACTTTAACTATAAATAATTCATTCTCTTGATTTACTCACCATATTTCATATTACGTTCCTAACACTCGGTAAATACATTTATTTGACCATGTTTATTATTCTTAATTTATCCACGTCCTACTACACCTACGAGCTATCCGCACATTTACAATCAGAAATGCACACGCATTTGTTTGGAGGAAGTGTTGTGGAGTCATCCAGAGAAAAAATCTCAGTACACTCGGACAATATTCGAGCTCCTGTCATCAGCGATACAGATAAGATGAGACGGACGCCTTTATCCGCATGCACACTGTTCCGTATCATGTATTGGTTAGCTGACATTATTATGTATGGATTTTGTAACAATTTTACGATTGGGTTTCGATTGGTATCTTAGAAAATAAATGAATGTTAAACGTTAAAAAAAATTGTTTTTTTATTCCTGGTTATTTCGTAAACAGAGTGGTGTTCTCTAGAGATACACCCTCACAAATACTGGTTATTTCGTAAACAGAGGGATGTTCTCTAAAGATACACCTACACCAATACTGGTTATGTTGAGAGCGGCTTTGCTGAGGTTTTCAATTGACGGTTACTTCTAACTGTAACGTAATATTTGTTATTCGTTGTTTGTTTTGTTCTTCGCCAGAAAGTCAAATTCAATTCTTGTAGATTTTCTTCGACTAGCGTGATTTAACACAAATGTTAGTACAGGCATCTATAATTTATAAAAACACATTCATTTTATATATAGGAATTTATAAGGAATTCTTTCCTGCCTCACAAGCCTAAATTGATTTAAAATAAGCAACTAGAAATACATATTTAAACCCAAGCACAAGTTTGCGAAGTTGATTTTCAACAAGATATTTTAGGGGAGCTGGAAAAAACGTGATATTCATGCTTTTGGGTGTGAATAAATACGAATCATAGTTAGTAAAAAAATATCACGGAATAAACTTTATTTAATTTTTTGTAAAGGTTACAAAATATATATACTAAGATAATACAATTTTAATATATAAGAATTAAAAACAAATGGAACTATTTAAAATCATAATCTTACCAACAACTATTGAAGGTACGAATTAAAAGTATTGGTTAGGATAAATGTAAGAGTAAATTAGATTACTTTATTATTCCATGAGAGTAAATTATTTGCTTTTTAAATTCCATATAATAGGAAATGAGAATTGGTTTATAACGGTATAATGAAGTAAACTGATCATGTACACTCCATTTACAGTGGAAGGTGACAGTCCAATTATGGTCCTATCCATACCATAGTAGAATAAACCCATCTAAGCTTAACTTTTAGTATAAACGTATGGTACCGTCTACCCAGCGTAGGAGTGGTGGTAACTGACAGCTAGCAAAAACTACCAGATCTAATCTCATATAGGCCAAAAAATATTATAATCTACAAGACCATACGTTGAGTAGCTGTTACTGTTGCCAGTCAAACTTTGACAGCAAAATATTTATATTATATTATTTTTTTAGTGTATTTAAAATGATTAAATATTTGTTATGTAAATAATTGTTTGGATATTTATTTTATGTTGGAAGTAGAGTTTGTAGCTTACTTAAAAAAAAGCATGATAGAGATAAGGTGTAATGAGGTGGACTGGATAAAACTAGCTCAAGATAGGATAGGGTGTAATGAGGTGGACTGGATAAAACTAGCTCAAGGTAGGATAGGGTGTAATGAGGTGGACTGGATAAAACTAGCTCAAGATCGGGCTAGGGTGTAATGAGGTGGACTGGACAAAACTAGCTCAAGATAGGATAGGTTGTAATGAGGTGAACTAAATAGAATTATCTCCAGATAGGGATAAGGTGTAATGAGGTGGACTGGATAGAACTAGCTCTAGATAGGGATAAGGTGTAATGAGGTGGACTGGATGAAACTAGCTCAAGATCGGGATAGGGTGTAGTGAGGTGGACTAGATAGAATTAGCTCCAGATAGGGATAAGGTGTAATGAGGTTGACTGGACAAAACTAGCTCAAGATAGGGATAAGGGGCGTACTTTTGTAAATGCGAAAATGAGGTTTCGAGCTACTAATGCCATAGAGTAAGTAATAATACATGAGATCCATAGTTAAAAGGGAACATCTAATAATACACTCTCTCCGAACAACTAAAATCATGTGATCCTAGTGTTAACTTGAAACGGAGTGACAAGTACAATCTTGCAGAAGTTAAACTTGTTCAAGTCGGTGCACCATTGTTCCTCCCTCGGCCTGGCCGTGTGGATGTAGAACGAGGACATCGCCTTCCTCTCAAGCATTACGCCTTCTCTTTGCATCGCGTAACTTTCACAAACCGCAACACGCCCGATGCACGTAACATATATAACACATGTAACGGACCGATCAATAGACAGCGATAAAGTCACAGTTCATTTTCTTCGCTTTAGTTAACTAAGGCGTGAATTGTTTCGTAACTAGAACAACACCTTGAGAGCATTAAATGGAGCGTGGAAAACAATTGGTTTTTAATCAATGACATTTTTGGAAAACCTTATTTCCTAAATGTTAGCTAATAAGTGATTCCTGGGACAGTTTTTTTACTCATACTACAGTTATTTTTATTAAATCACACACGTTAAAAAAAAGTTTGGTTTTCATTCCCGCGTTAAAGTCACTAAAATGTGCTTGAATCAATGTCCATGTTGTTTGTCATAATTAGTGAAGTGAGTAGGTTTACTAAAGAGCCCAATGTTCATAGGAAGGGCCCTATTTAATAACTACTTAGTTATTAAAATTACTTTCTCGTATACATACGTCAAGTAGATGTCACTTTAGAAATATATTGGGTGACCTGGCGCTCTAGGGGTAAGGTGTCAGACTTCTGTGCTGGCGGCCGGGGTTCAATCCTCGGTCCCGGCATAGATTTATCTGATTANGGTGACCTGGCGCTCTAGGGGTAAGGTGTCAGACTTCTGTGCTGGCGGCCGGGGTTCAATCCTCGGTCCCGGCATAGATTTATCTGATTACCAAACCCTTCCTTCACCTCTGACAAGACATCTTGTGAATGTGGGGAATGCCAGGCCTACACCGTGGTTCGGATTCCACGTTAAACTGTAGGTCCTCCATTTAATCTCACAATCACCCTACCATTACACATTAGCGTAAGTGCGTATAACCCGAATGGGTAGTAAGACGCGGTGCTAATAATAATAATAATAATAATAATAATAATATAGAAATATATTAGTAATATTTTTTCCATTAAAATAATAATAATAATAATGTTTACCGTAGAGAAGATGTTTGTATGTTCTAAAAGTTTATTTCTATTTCAATTTTTAGCAATGTCTAAATATTAGCGAATAAAGGTATTTAGTAGAGAGGGTGTGGAGATTCGAAACTTTGACTTGGCTTCGAAACAAATATAAGTATCGACTTTGCATCGAAAAAAAATCAGTTTCAGCGGTAAAAATATTGATACCTTTAAAATATTAATTTATTGTCCTTAACATTACATTACAAAACAATATTCACTTGGAATACATTTTAAGTATCTGAATTGTAAGTTGTACTTTATTTATCAGAGTTAAAAAAATATTTTAAATAATTGTGCAATAAAAAAATCCTATTAGTTTTTATGCAAAAAGTTACATTAATAACCATAATATGATATTTTTAAAGCATAAAATTGACAAAAAGTTTTTGAACTTCTATTTGATTTCATATATTCGATTCGAGATCGCCTCGAATTGAAAGAAAAGGAGTTCACACACCCCTAGTATTAAGTACTAAGAACTTGGGCGACACTATGCTATCGCTTCACCATACTTAGCAGACAAGCAGACGAAGATGTTTAAATATTGACTGAAGGTGGACCTGCCACTCCAGCATCCTTATGATGTCACGGACCTTAAAAATAAAAACTAATTTTGAAATGATACACGCGTGAGATTTTGAGTGTTTAGCAAACACACACAATGGTGGGGGAAAATATACGCAGTGAGAAGTTAATTCCATTTAACATCAAAATTTTATTTTTTTAACTAGCAGAAATTCCCGGCATTGCGTGGCTACCCAGGAAAACGATTTTATTTGATTCAAGCAGACAGGAAAAAACATCTTAATTTTATTTGTTTTGGTCTATTTTTTTTAATCTAATACAAATTTTAAAATTCTCTTCGAGGTGTTCGTGCACAGGAAACACCAATTTTTAAAATTTCAGATCTCTGCCTGTGGTAGATATCGCGCAATACTCATTATAGACAGATAAACAAATGCTTCATTTATTAAACTAGATATAGGCCTAAATGCCCAGCTACGCTTCTATACCCCATGTTCTTTCAGTTTCTTTATCTAGTAATATCAAGCTTATTTTAGATTATTTTATTACAACTTGACAATTTCATTAAAACTCATTTTATATTTCTAAAATTAGACTTAATGTAAAGTAATTGATAGTGAAGGGAGCCACCCTGAAAGGATAGTTAGGTTAGGCCTGGATAGAAAAACAAACACACTTTTCTCTTCATTTAAATTCAAGTGTGTTTTTCTATCCAGGCCTAACCTAACTATCCTTTCAGGGTGGCTCCCTTCACTATCAATTACTTTACATTATTTTACAGTTTTCCTACACTCTCTTACTACACATTTACAAGCCATTAGGCATTAATTCATTATACTAAAATTAGACTTTGGTACTCATTAACCTATTATGTTTTGTAAATTAATATAATCTTTAGACACATCACTCAAACTGTTAGCCCTCATTACTCTGGTTCGAGGGATTTGAATTCGATACCGGTTGTTGTATTAGGAGTAGTTTTAGAACAATGTGTTTATTCCACCCTCATTGTATGCAAACGCTTATGTAATTCTTAAATGTTTGAGAACCAATGCACAGTAATGAATCTGTGGTGAGCCATAATAAATATGCATTTATAATATATACACACATATATTATATTTATAATTTCGGTTTATAAAGAATTTTGAATATAAATAATTTTAATCGATTGTAGTCATGATTTGTAGCAGACAATACAAATGTTACATAAACCCAAAACATTAACTTTATGTTTAAGTTGATTATTTTTGATAAGTAATTTATGAAATTTCACATTCAATGTGTTTAGTATAGTAAATATTCGAAGTGTTTACAAATAAAAGCAGTCTCTATTTTTATTTTAAGCCATAACATAAAGCATTTGTTTCTTTATAAGGGATACACATAATTTGTAATTAATTTTTAGTATATCGCCTAAAGCGTGTGTCCAAAGTACAAGTTAAATCACGCCATTAAAGAGAAAAGTCAAAGGACTAACGAGAGTTATTCATCATGGGTATTTTAATCTTTTTGTATTGACTTAAGTGTTCTTGAAGAGGGAAAAAAAGAAAGAGCTAAGTTTCTTTACAAACTAAGCGGTCCAACGGATAAGTATGGCGCCATTTCCCTCCCATGAAACTTTGTGATATTTGTGCCATTGTTTCAGCGGAAGAAATCTACTATGAACAAGAAAATAACTAATACAATGAATAGTTTTGTCTGTTAACAGTTCTTAAAACTTTAGAACAAAATGAAGGATTTAAATTATTCTTTTTTTCCTCGTGTATACAACAATAAATGCATCTTTCATTTGAATATTTTTTCTTAACATATCTCTAATCTTGTTTTTATGAGTTTAAATATTTTTGAATATTTATAGCTCAGATTTATAAATAATAGAAAAAGTTTTTAGACATATATATTTGATAATATTTTATGTCTCATGTAAGTGTCACTTGGAAGTATTCAATGTGACAACCAACTAAATGTTGATATGTATGTATATAATTTTAATTAAATATGGGTTGAATATGAATCTCGGATCCAAATTCGAGTCCTCAAATCTTTAAATACATACAATTTTATTTAAAGTGACATTTTAAACATTTAATAAAAAAAACGTGGCTTAAGGCAACTTACCAATGCTATTCGGTTTTGGTCATGTCTATTATGTCATAAATAAACAGAGATAACACCTTTATTTAGTAAATTAATTATTAATATAAATTTGTCCTTGTTTTCGTGATTTTATTACTCTCCAAAATATACATGTTTATATATTCCTTTTACCAATGACCATTAAAAATAATTAATTCCAAGGTTTTCGTAATTGTTTTCGAGATAATTTTTTGATATTTTTACTAATCTTGAATTCCTCAAATACCATAGGATTACATGGTCAGGGATTCTAGTAAGCCATCTCCAGTTTATATTTATACGTTCCAGCACAAAACCTATAAACGACTAAAGGGAAAAGATAGGACAGAATGTAAATGTAACATCATCAGTCTTCCACAATGTCAAAAATAAATCCGTAAGTTAGCCGTTCGAAACTGAGGCTCGACTTCTCGAGTCAAAGTTAAACACGTCAGATTTGTGGACAAATAATATATATTTTTTTAAATTCGAGTGAACAATATTTTGCACCATAGATGTGGCAGCGATTTTTTGTTATATATTCAAAAACTTACTTAAAAAAACTAGTTTAAAAATGTAAAAATAATACCTGGACACAAGAATCCAGCCCATGTCTAGGTGTGATTTTCAAATAATTTAAATATATTGAATTGTGACAATATGCATATGAACTTATCCGTAATAGCTTCGATTTCGTACGTGTGTGTGTGTATGCATTACTTTGATTGTTTAGCTTTGTCACTAAGCGAAATAAGTATCTACTGCCGCAAGATAGCTTAGCGCATGCTTCGCCCAAGACAATGCAGGCTAATTTCATGCACGCGTTAGCCCATGGAGCCCTACAAAAAATAAGTACTGGCAGTAATTACGATCGGCCCGTTACACACACATTCGAGAAGAAGCAACAGTTGTAAAAGTTGTAGATCTTCTTCTGAGATTATGTTGGAACGGGAGTTCAAAAATACAAAGCAAACAACTCATTCGCCAACTAAGACCAATTATAAACTAAGATGACCTATTGCTGGGTTTTAAAGCGATAAATAAAGGTGTAGAAATGCACGATAACTTAAAAATAAGAAAATAAGCCAGATCATAATCTGAGGGTTATAAAAATACAGTTAGCCTAAATGGTCGGGATGAAATATAAGTTTTAAAACCTCAAATAAACGAGAATTGTTTGTGTGTTCTTAAATAAGAGTCTTGGTAAAAGTATAATAGCGCTAACAATAAATGTGAGAATACACTTCAACACTAATGACGTTTAAAATGTAAAAAAATATATATCTCTTTATTTCTCAACTAAAACGTGAGAACCATTTCGAAGCAGTGTGGTAGTGAATAGTGTTCTATTAGTACTTTGAACAAAATCACAAGTCATAATTCTACTTTAATCTTGGTTGGTTCATTTGATGAAAATAAAAAGAATGACTCGCCTCTTGAATGCCCCAAGGCTATCTGTGAAGTACACAGTTTCCGTGTGACGAGGTTTACGAACGTATATAACTGTAGCTCGGAGGTGACACTAGAATCGTTATAAATCACTCGAGTGAGACCATAGATGTAACGTTTTAAATAAGTTAAATACTCACATTACCCATTTTATACACGAGAAGTATCACATATTTAAAATATGTTATGTAAAATAAATCTTTACTTTACATCCATTACTGTTTCCAGTCTGTGGCCTGGGTAAGTTTTTTATACAAGTCATATATTTTCCGCTACCGACTGGCTAGGCCTGTCGTAGTTTCATATGACTTATAATATATCTTAAGACTAGGACAGGCACAACATACTGTCCCCAGCCATTAATTTATCACTGTGAAAGGGGATTAACCCACATCTCACCAATGATAATTTTTTCGGCCATGCCGGGAATTGAACCCGGGACCCTTAGCTCCCTAGACAGACAAGCTACCGAATTAGCTAAGGTACCAGGATAATATATATAATACATAGTAATATATAATTACAAGGTGACTACAAGACTTTTACTATAAAATTACCTGACTTTTCAAGGTTTCCCAGACATAAAAAAAAATCCCACCTTCAACTTTTTAATTTTTTTATAAGTAAGTGGCAATTTTTTCGTTTAACTTATTTTATTTATTCAAGGTATTTAACGTGTACTTTCTGAACCAAGTGATTATATCAGCGCACGATAATGTGCATAAGGGAGAGCGAAAGGACCTACTAATTCTACCTGTAAAGGTATTTTCACATAACTTTCAGACTTCTTGTACCATGCCACAATCCACATGGGACCGTCGACCCCGGATATAGTTGAACCCACGAACATAGATAGGGTCTTGTGATGACCTCATTACCACAATAACACCAAGGTCAACTTTTTGTTTATCATTGATTACATATTTTCGAAGACAATCCTAACGGTTACTAAAGATATATTATTATTATTATTATTATTATTATTATTATTATTACCGCCTCTTACTGCCTTTTCGGGTTATACGCACTTACGCTAATGTGTAATGGTATGGCGATTGTGAGATGAAATGAGGGACCTACAGTTTTACGTGGGATCCGAACCATGGTGAAGGCCTGGAATTCCACACATTCACAAGTTGTGATAAATATACGTCTTGTCAGAGGTGAAGTAAGGGTTTGACAATCAGATAAATCTGTGCCGGGACCGAGGATTGAGCCCCGGACCCCCCAGAACAGAAGTCTGACACCTTACCCCTAGACCACCAGGTCACCTTACTAAAAGATATAAATTACTAGAAGTTATTTTATCAGTACCTACTTAATATTTTAGACACTATTTGTGTCAACTCCTGCTGTACAACCATTTCGTGTTAGAATAAAAATATAGGCAATACATTAGGTTGACATCGAGAAACCAATTATCTCACTTTCATTTAAAACGTTTAGGCGCAGAACTGATCAAGTATTTACATTCCTCGATTTCCTTATTTTGTATTTAATTCCCCGTCATCTCCTTGTTTTTCCTGACTTTTCAAGGCCTTACCTGTTTTCCCTGTCTGTAGCCACCATGAACAATATTGGTAATATAGTTTATAAGTTGTGTATTCAAATACTTGCCTATGAAATGTTAACAGTATTCGAAACAGAGGTTCGTGAAAAGTTTGGATATTTTGAAAGTTTACTCGTTTATAAGTACGTGACCCGCCTCGGTGGCGTAGTTGGCTAACGCGCTTGTCGTGTTGAAGCTCGACTGCTGAGGACGGGGAGATCGAGGTTCGAATCTCGGTCGGGTGAACTGGGGGTGGTTTTTCCTAAATGGTTTTCCACTCTCCCTCCACGCAAATGCGGGTTCACTTCCTCTAATTCAACCTTCCCAAGTCCTAATCCATTAGAGTAATTAGTACTTAAAGCGTATAACCCGAACGGGTAGTAAGACGCGGTGCTAAATATAAATACATATAAGTACGTGGAATGTCCCACCTTTTAAAATTCATACTAACGTTATCTTAAAACAACTCTCTAGTCAGCCATTCCCAGATAGTATGTTCATCGTTAAGAAAGATAACAGTTCGTAATTTAGATCAATTTTACTCTAGAATTGTTTTGAAGTGCTGAGAACACACTAAGGAAATCAATCTAGTTTATAAAATGTAATATTCATAAAATGGTTACCCAGCCTTGATATAGTGCTCCTAAAGAACCTTTACCTAAAAAAAAGTCTATATCGGTTCAGGTTTGGTTTAATTAATATATTACATGACTTTTATAGGATTATTCTTGTTTCTTTATTCAAGAAAAATACAAACTATAAAAAAGATATTATTGTCTAACCATAGCACATTAAACAAATTAGAGAAGACTGCCTCTAGAAAGTCTAAGTGCGTTTGTAAATCTGATGCAAGTCCCAATTTTAAAAAAAACCACTATTCTTCTCTAAGAATATATATGTCATATTTAGGTATTGAGTGTCGTATAATATACTCAGAATATACAAAATAGTAGTATTACTAGTTGTTCTCTATGGTTATGAAACATTGTATACTACCTTACACTATGAAAATAAATAATTTAGGATGTTCTAAAACAAGAAGAGTGGGAATATATTGAGTCCAATAAGGAATTAACATATTGGGCAGTATAGAGAGTTACATAATGATGAGTTACATAACCTGTACCCACCACAAAACACTGTCAGGATAGTCAAATCTCGCATATTATAGTGGGGAGGACGTGCAGAGCAAAGAATCTACACTATAACCTTGTTCAGGGTATTGGCTGGTAGATCCAAATAGGAAGAGACCATTGGGAAAACCTAGACGCAGATGGGAGGATTTGAAAGAGATGGGGTGTACTGAGGTGCACTGAGGTGCACTGGGTAGAACTTGCTCAGGATAGGGCTGGTATGTAATGAGGTGGACTGGATAGAACAAGCTCAAGACAGGGCTATGATGTAATTAGGTGGACTGGATAGAACTAGCTCAAGACAGGGATAGGGTGTAATGAAGAGGACTGCATTGAACTAGCTCTAGATAAGAATACGATGTAATGAGGTGGACTGGATAGAACTATCTCAAGACAGGGATAGGATGTAATGAAGAGGACTGCATTTAACTAGCTCCAGATAAGAATAGGATGTAATGAGGTGGACTGGATAGAACTAGCTCAAGACAAGGATAGGGTGTATTGAAGAGGACTGCATTGAACTAGCTCTAGATAAGGATAGGATGTAATGAGGTGGACTGGATAGAACTAGCTCAAGACAGGGATAGGGTGTAATGAATTGGACTGCATTGAACTAGCTCTAGATAAGGATAGGATGTAATGAGGTGGACTGGATAGAACTAGCTCAATACAGGGATAGGGTGTAATGAAGAGGACTGCATTGAGCTAGCTCCAGATAAGGATAGGATGTAATGAGGTGGACTGGATAGAACTAGCTCAAGACAGGGATAGGGTGTAATGAAGAGGACTGCATTGAACTAGTTCTAGATAAGGATAGGATGTAATGAGGTGAGCTGGATAGAACTAGCTCTGGATAGAACTAGCTCAAGATAGAGCTATGATGTAATGAAGTGGACTGGATGGAACTAGCTCAAGATAGGGCTTTGATGTAATGAGGTAGACTGGATAGAACTAGCTAAAGACAGGGATAGGGTGTAATGAAGAGGACTGTATTGGACTAGCTCTAGATAAGGATAGGATGTAATGAGGTGGACTGGATAGAACTAGTTAAAGACAGGGATAGGGTGTAATGAAGAGGATTGTATTGAACTAGCTCAAGATAGGGCTTTGATGTAGTGAGGTGGACTGGATAGAACTAGCTAAAGACAGGGATAGGGTGTAATGAAGGGGACTGTATCGAACTTGCTCTAGATAAGGATAGGTGACGTACTTTTGTAAGTGCGGCAATGAACTTTCGAGTCCCTAGTGCCATAGAGTAAGTAAGTACGTTGTACAATGCCCACTAAACCCTGTGTCCTCTATGCAGACATCGATCATATTTTGGCACGCCAAACAAAGTGTACGTCATTTGTGAAGAAGGCGTGATGCTAGGCTGTAACGTACCGTTGGACCACACCGAGAGCACAATGGACTATGCCAACAATCTGCCAGGATGACTTGACAATACTTCTTATGATGTGGGGCCTGTTGGATTTTGTGGGGGACAAGCCACCAGCTTGCAGACACACCTGTGTGTGACCAGGATTCAAGAGAATCGCGGCATTATGAAATGACCGTCTTTTAAAATGTAATTTAACGGTGTATTTAAGTCTATAACATCAAACAGCTGGTGAATATCAGATCATTACGTAGTCACATTTCAAACTATCTATAACAAATTAGTCGGTGACCTGGCGGTCTAGGGGTAAGAAGTCAGACTTCGTTGCTGGCGGCCGGGGTTCAATCCTCGGTCCCGGCAAAGATTTATCTGATTACCAAACCCTTCCTTCAACCCTTACAATACATATTGTGAATGTAAGGAATGCCAGGCCTCCACCGTGGTTCGGATTCCACGTTAAACTGTAGGTCCTCCATTTCATCTCACAATCACCCTACCATTACACATTAGCGTAAGTGCGTATAACCCGAATGAGTAATA
>CABFVX010002810.1:43627-88667 GCA_902151425.1 Timema shepardi | reverse complement strand
ATATATATATATATATATATATATATATATATATATATATATATATATATATATATATATATATTAAGAATTAATATTGAAATGTTCGAAAGCCTTAATTTTTTTTTCCAAGAATGAATTGGTTTACAATCAACGAGTTGAGTAATTACTCCACGCATGCGTTTGGCTGAGGCTCCTATTGTGTCACGTGACTTTTACGTTCAGTGTGCCGCGAGGACACGCGAAAAATAATAGTGTGCCGTGATCAAATAACGTTTAAAAACCACTGCATTCTAGTATGGCCCTATTTTATAAGTTGAGAAATAGTAGAACCCATCAAGGTAAGTTTATTATTAAATTTTACATATATTACGAGTTTGAAGACTTTAATAGCGTGATCCCCAGTATGTGCTGTTAATAATGTATTCAATTATTGCTCACTGTCAGTATGGGCTATTTAATAGAGTAGCGATTCATTTTCTTTAGAAAACTATCACAAATAAAAAGTATCGACTTTTAATCCAATTAAATTTCACAAGACTGCTAGCTCCACCCGGACAACGTCACACTTGCAGTTATGTTAGCACAATATTTTAACTAAGTTGATTATTATTTTAAAAGCCACTTGAGATTATTTTCAATTTATATCGTGACGTCTACATTCCATAAGTTTTCAATTAGTTAACGTCCGATTATATTTTATCTGAAACTTAAATCGGATATATCTAAAAGAAAATAATGTTTTGTACTTCTTGAACCCGGATATACAATAAACTATCTTATATAGCTTTAGGTTTAACTTTGTGTGTATTCTTCACGTTCGTTCTTGACAGTTCTCTAGATATTAATCCGCGTACATGATATCAAGTTGACGTCGTTTTTCAGTGTCCCGTTCTTTGAACCCACGACAGAGAGTGAAACACGAAAGTTTTTTTTTTCACTGCGTTTTGTACATTTTCTCAGCATTGTCCTCTCATGGAAGTCAACTGAATCCGTTTATATAATTGTATGTGCAATCCCACGTGTGGATATGTTCACATACATACTCCGTTTGCCATAAAAGGTAGCAAACTTACTTTGACGTATTCAACTATGACGTAGCTTATAAGATAGGGCAATACTGTAATTATTTAAGGTAAGACTGCTACCTTTCAAAGTAAATTGAATGCACCATGCACTCTATGTTGTGATTTATTATTTAACGTGACATTCTACGAGGATTTAAAACGGTCCATCTAACACTTTTTTAAGGCCAGCACATGAAGTAAATTAATTATTTAAACCCCTTATTTTCTATTAACAGTCTCCAATAGCTGTAATAGCAACTTGTAAAATGATTAAACCATCATGTATCATAATTGTTCTTGTTTTAAACCTAATATTCATTAAAATCGTAGATATATATTAATTTGGGACAAACACACAGTTCAATTTTTAGAGAAAGAATATATTAAAAATACAAATATTTTGTTGTGGTCATTAATGATAACGTTTTGCTATATTATTAATTGATAGTCAGGTTGAATATTCTTTTTTTATTCTCTTCTACTTATTTAATCTTCTACGATGACGACATGTTTTGGTGATTTTTCACCATCTTCAAGTCTTATTTGTATTAAAGATGATTGATTTTACTTCATACTATTGGAAAGTTTGTGAAAATTTTATCTAGTGAGATGATCAACTTTCAAATCAGATCACAAACTTTCCAATCGTATGAAGTAAAATCAATCATCTTTAATACAAATAAGATGGTGAAAAATCACCAAAACATGTCGTCATCGTAGAAGAAAAGTAGTAAATCAAATAAGTAGAAGAGAATAAAAAAGAAGATACCTCACAATCAATTTTTATTACTCGTTACCAAATAAACATGAACATTATTAGATATATTATTAGTATTATTTTATAGGTATTGATAATATATATCATTAGTAACATCTGTAAATCACATAATTTGGCGTGTGAATACGTGAAAATAGATCTAGTAACTTTTCTAGCTATATTCCTATGAAAATTAAACTTTAGAAAATGTATATATTTGGTATGTTATTTATGTTCCTTATAGACATATCCAAATGGTAGCTGTGAAAGGAAACATTACAAAATATGCTTTTATTTAATTCAATATAAACAAAATGTTATTGTTAATTACAAAAATAACCTAAAGCAAATTAACAGTATAGCAATCAACCCCAATATTACCATCTTTAACTTACATTAATTGTGTATTAAGTTTAATTGAATAGCATTAGATTACTAAGCTATTTAAACGTTGAAAATAAACCTAGTCGAATTGTAATTGTTACGCTAACACAACCAAAGATAATACTTTTTTGTTTAACTTACTTTATTAAACAAAATAATGTTTTATTATTTTATTACAAAAAAACCCTACTGTAATTGTTCGCTGATTATTACAGGATATTTTTAATCAATTCTCGAAGGCAATAATATTTGCTTTTAGCTTTCTAAAATTCCTTTGAAATGGCTTGTTTATTGACCTTGTGCGGCTGCTTTTCTTTAGATTATGTAAATCGATTAGTTACGTTACAAAGCTCTTACCATTACTTTGAAAGTGATCCTATTGGTGCGCAGCTACTGTTCTAAATAACAAGTGAAAGTCTAATCAAAGTACACGTCATTCTCTCCTTTGACATGCGGGGTACGTTCCTTATTTTGTCCTTGGTCTATGGCAGCGGGTCCCAACGTGGGGTACGAGAACATATTTGATTAATAGCGGAAAGAACCCCATTTGCCATCAGTGTAAGACAAAAGACAAATCAAAAGTTAAGAAATTAACTCTACGATATGGCGAGGGACGGTGCAGGTTTTCTTCTATATTTGACCTTGAGAAAATTATTAAAATTTCAAACATAAAATAGTTTTTATAATTATTAATAAATTAAATGTGTTTGTTTTTATTGTAACTTTTGCTTTTAAAATATACATATATCTTTACTCGTTATTCAACTTACTATCATTGTTTTTTAACCCCATTTATTTTCAGTTGCAACAAATAAATCAGAAATAATTAGGCCTACTAGTGTAGTAACTAAACATTTTGCTAAAAAAAAAATAATTAAGGGCACAATTCATATAAATGGGCTGCCAAGGGGTACGCAAGTGAAAAAAAAAAAAAGAAGGTTGGGAACCACTGCTCTCTGGCGACAAGCCTGCGTATTGTTTCCCGTTACTCGCTGGTCAACAATGCAACCTGCCTCGCTGTTCCGGTTTGCGAGTTGACCGTCGCATCATGGTTCGTATAACGTTACCTACCTCGTATCAGAACACACCCACCTAAAACTAGCGTAATTTCAATGACATAACAAAGTATTCGAAGTGTTTCAGCGTGGACAATCTGAGTTTTGAGCACGTTTTTTTTAGGTCTTAAATAATAGTTCTGTTATAAAGGAAACATTTAACTCTCATAGAGTGCGGGAAAACACGACATTACATTATTAGGTAAAATATAATGACCCTTGCTTTCCTGTCTCAGCTCTTAATGTTACGGTTTTGTTTCCTGTTGCTATGACAACAAAACTTTGAACACATTTTTAACGGCAGATAGTTTTTTTATTAGGTAGTAGCAGAAGTACCCGGCGTTGCCCGGGATAAACATGTAATACATTGCGTGACTACCCCGGGCTTTTCTTTACATCAAAGAGACAGAAAAAAAATCTCTTAATTTTGTTTATTCCTATCCAGTTTTTAATAAAATTAAAAAATCTAATAACAAATTTAAAATTCCAGATTTGTGGTACACATGGTTTTTTGCACAGGGGTTACTGTTTATCAAATGTAGGTGAGACCTATGCGTGTGGTAGATATCAGGCAACGCTCATGATTGATAGAAATACAGATAAACTCTTCATTTTATTAATTTATTAATATAGATTCAATGGCATTTAAATTCTGAAATAGAACCTTAACCCACTACAATTATCTGATTCCCTAGTTTTCCTCAGTAGCATAGGAGTGTGTGTGTATGTATGTATGTATGTATGTATGTATGTATGTATGTATGTATATATGTATATATATATATATATATATCATATGGCAGATTAGAACAACATGCTATTCGTAGATAGAACTGAATTTTGAGTAACAACGCTTGACGAATGGAAATACTAAGTGACATAAACTTTTAAAGTTTGTTTGCTAAGTATACAAATTGTGAGGAAGTTGTATTATCAGGCATATTACTATTTTAAATGCGGGTACAATAAAAACCATAATCAATTTTGCTTTGCATTTTAATAGGAAGGGTCTCATCTGATAGTTAGACAAATTACTATTTGTATAATTTCACGTGTTCATGCGTCAAATCATGCTACCTGCATATGCCCCTTTTCATATATATCATCACTACTTAGAAACTAATACCAGTAAAATAGTAAAAAGTTTATGAATTTTGGCCACACTTTTTTTTTATAAATGGTCCTTTTTAAAAAAAAATTGGGCTATTAGTATTATTTTAAATAAGCTTGTATGGTTGTTATATAATACATTTTTTTGGTCCTGTTTTGGAATGTTCTCATGAAATGTGGGTTGGTTACACACACTAAAGCACATTGTGGAGAAAAACTTGACCACGTGGCTGCTTCACGACGACCTGTATAGTGGTCTATATGACTCGCTTTGCTCGTTGTGGGCTCCGGCCCCAAACCTCCAGTGATTGTAAGAACGTTGATCTATGTTTACAGTTTTATTATTCTAGCTGTCCCATAAGTGTGTCATAAAATTAAAGAATGTGTGTAAATGTGCAAAATTTACCTAAAATCAACAAATCTAGCTCTGGTGCAATCCATTCTTAGATAGGTATTAGTTACCATTTAGCCACAAGAGGCCTCCAAAGTAAGGTCCACGTCAACTTTAAAGTTGCTACGCCGTTTTGAATTTTTTTCGGGGGTTAATTTTTTTTTTTAGGTTTTTGGAATTTTCCCGTCGGTTACAAGCTATAAGTTTGCCAAATTTCCAGTTTCTAGCTTGTCTGTAAGTGGGTCAGTGAGTGAGTTAGTTAGTGAGTGAGTCGGCCATGTGGCTTTATAGTATAGTGATTACCCAACAGCACTGAGGGGGCAAGTTGTAATTAAACCTTTATTCCATATATGGTCAGTGGTCACGAGGCAGAAGAATATCTTGCGTTGCTTTGTTTTGTTCTTGCGAGAATTGCGTGATACGGACCCAATGTACAGTGAATGGGAAAGGCGCTCATTAATGGTTTGAAAGCTATCGGTTAAGACATGTGTCATGAATTAATTGTAATTACGATATTTTTATTCTTATACACTTCAACATAATCATGCTGGTCTTACCTAACCATATTATTTAAATCTACTTGTACACGGGAATCGAATCCGGGACCTTTGACTTAGGACGCTAATACACTAAACATTGAGCTATCCAGGAGTCGTCCCGTGCCCAGAGTAATTCTTGACTCATATTTTAAGGCAGAGTATGTGATGGATGTGTGGAAATCGTCAGCTATAGATAAGGGATCAATTAAGATCACGCGCTATTAGATAACGCAGTCGCCTTTAATTCGGTAAGGTTTTTTGCTGCCAAAGGTAGTACAATGGCAACTGTACGAATGCGCATATGATGATGGATTAACTATAATAGCCCCATGGCTTCTTTGGTTCTGACTTCTTACAGTCAACATTTAGGTAAAGTAGCCCCATGGCTTCTTTGGTGCTGACTGACAGCTCACAGCTGACAGCTGATGGCTTTAAAAAGTTACAAGACCAAATTATGTATCCCTACGCCGAACCATATGATCTGAAAAAACATGTGTTTAGCAGCTGTCACTTCTGACAGTCAAGATTTAGCTATATACATAAATGTTGACTGTCAGAAGTTAGCTGTGAGCTGTCAGTCAGCACCAAAGAATCCATGAGGCTAGTGTATATACCTAAGTTTTGACCGTCAGAAAAGACAGCTGCTAAACAAATGTTTTTGCAGATCATATGGTTCGGCGTAGGGATACATAATTTGGTCTGGTAAATTTTCAAAGCCGTCAGCTGTGAGCTGTCAGTCAGAACCAAAGAAGCCATGGGGCTACTGTAGCAAAGCTTAACAATGTTAATCCCATTTGGTATCCGCAACCTTTAAGCCAAAACTAGAAAAGTTTTGACAAATAATAACTTGAGCACGGGATTCAAACATGGAAATTATAGCTTTTCACGACCCCACCCAAATGAGCTTCTGGCTCATCTAAGGATTACTCTTCACTGTTTATTTTAATGGCATGAATAAATAATGACCTTGGATTCTGGACGAGCCCTTTTAGTTTGGTGGCATAGCAAATACATCTAAAGCTATTATATAACATTTCCATTTCCAGTTTAATCTTTTTACAAAAAAATTATTTGGTTTAAGCATCAGGTCTCTTAGAGCATGATATTTATATACCACATACCATTGAATAGTATGTCAGCGGCTGAAATTATATACAACCTCTTACAATAATTAATTAATAATGACGCGCTTCGGTGGCCGCATGGTATAAGGGACTACTCTTGCAGTAGACTAGACTGCCTATGACGAGGAGATTAAGGTTCGAATCTCGGTCGGGTGTACTGAGTTTTTTTCTAAAATAGTTTTCCACTCTCCCTCCCCGCAAGTTAAGGTATAATTCTTCTAAATATAACCTTCCTAATCCCTAAGACCGTTCGAGTAATTAGTACATAAGCGTTAGCCCGAACGGGTAGTAAGACGCGGTGCTAAATTAAAATTAATTAAAATAATGAATGGAAAAAATTAGCATAAACTCTTACTCGTATGCAAAATCGAAGTTGGAATATGCTTTTTTTCTTTATTTAATGGATGGTTGAACGGCAGACATTTTAGATAGATATCAAAAAGATAGTGAAATGTTTTCTTTTTAATCCTTGATTACTATACAAAGAGCTTCTAGAAATTTAAGTAATATCGTATTATTGTTACTTACCTTGGAGATTGTTTTGAAACAGCTCTCAATACCTCGAAGGAGACTATTTAATTGACTTCACGTCTTAGACATCTGCAAGAAAAAAACATACATTGTTAAATTTATTTTTATTGATTTTATTTCATTATAGGAGTTCTATCAATCCTTTTTACCAAGCATGTATTTTTTTCCGAAATAACAATAAGGAACAAAACAATAATTGTTCCGGTGTTTACAAATAAAACCATATATCAATTCAAATCTGTGGTTTACTTTGAGAAATACCACCATCCAAATACATTTAAATAAAACTTTAATCATAAGCATCCAAAACCTGTAAAATCGATCAGAAATAAATTACATATTCTGACACGTAAACCAGTCATGTCATTTTAGCATAATCAATATTCATTCTTATTGAATTAATTCACATGTTTTTCTTGTAACATTTGCTTCTTTGATAATATTTAATTATTTTAGAATTATTCTTTAAATTATATAAAATTTAAAAGGTATATGCAGTCATATATTTCACTAATTATCTCGTTCCAGTCAAAAAAATTGGCATTGACACTTCCTTCATAAACTGAGCCAGGGAAATAAATACTTTGCCTGAAGCTAAGGAAGATATTCTTAAAAAGTAAACCTGCTTGCTAACTTTCGGAATAAATGAAGTGTACAGTACTTGCTGTCAGGAATATTTCAAACAAAGCCGTTGTATATATTTTATAATATTTAGCAATATAGTATAACAGTATAAATCCATTGTAGCTACGTTTATTTATTGACAAATATTTTGTCATTGAAAGAAAAATAATACGGGAATATCTTTCCTTGCGCAATATATTCTTCGCGCGTGATCGTTCAATACAGTGAAAACAACTCAGTCGTGCGGCTACAATAATGAAGGAGTGAAGCTGAACAGCGTGACGTCATTCTGACACTCCAGCAAATAACTTTACTCAAATTGTGTGCGCGCGCACACACACACACACACACACACAAATTATTATTTGAAAAAAATATAGTTTTAACTAGCCCATATGATACAGTTTTCAATTAAGACATATTGTCCAATTTTCAATATAAAAGGAACTCTTAGAAAATAAAAACATACTTTTTTTTATGGTCAACACGGATTTTCTTTAGCACCGCATCTTACTACCCGTTCGGGTTACACGACTGTGTACTAGTTACACTAATGGGTTGAGTTAGGGATTATGAAGACTTAATTGAGAGGAAATTCACCCGCATTAACGTGGAGGGAGGGTGGAATTGAGATATAAATACGTGAAAGTAGATCTATCTTTAGTAGTTGTCAGATAAGGCTTTTCTTGTGAAAATTTGACTGTTGCTTTGTTTAGTCTTGATTGGAGGTTTAACCATTTTGGGTTTCACAGTGCAAATATTGGTTGGATGTAATTTGTAACTTCGTAATAAACGATTATTACAGTTAATATGCACAATTAAGTAAAGTTTTAGATCATGCAGTTTGGTATGTTCTAAAACAAAACAGTTTTTTCTTATTTTTCCCTTCACAATAAATGATATATATATATATAATATTATATAATATAATTATATATAATTTTGCTAAGCATTATTGTGATATAATTTGAAGCTACATTAATGTTAATATACGTGTATTTATTTTTGAAAACAGTTTTTGGGATCAGTGAAGGCTATGTCAACAAATTATAATGAATTATGCATGATTCGATAACAACAATAAATAGATGTATATATACTTATCTCATTGAATACAATAAGTACCTTATATTATTTGAGCAATAATCTTCCAGGCATATATATATATATGCCTGGAAGATTATTATATATATATAATAATAATATATATATATATATATATACCTCTTAGTAAATTCCTGGCTTTACATCTACAGTTGCGTATAACCTGAACGGCTAGTAAGAGGCGGTGCTAATAATAATAATAGTAATAATGATACAGTTGGGTTGTTTGACCCCTTAGCTCAGTCAGTAGCATGTCTATGTACTGAACTAAGGAGCCCACGTTCAAATCCCGGCATGACCGAAAACTTTATCATTGGTGATATATGGGATTATCCTCCCAATGTGATGAATTGACGGCTGGGGACTGGATGTTGTGTATATTCTAGATTTTAAGTTAGTTTATAATTTGTGTGCTGATATAACCAGTCGGTTAAGAATGTGCACGTTAAATATCTCAAATAAATGAACGATATCTAAAGTCCAATTTCATAAGAAGAATCTTATCTGACAATTAGAAAAGCTACTTCATTCACTTTCACGTGTGGTTACGTTAAGACATAATATATGCAGCAGTCACTTTTAATATATATTATCAATAATTATAAAAATAACACTAATACATTATTAAAATGTTATTAATTTTGGTAACAAAACATTATGTTTGTATTTTATAAAAGGCTCTTCGTATATAATTTAGACTGTTGATAGAAATCTTCTGGTCTATTACCTCAGTTGCCTTTTCCCTAACGCGTCTTGTCTTACTACCCATTCAGGCTGTACGTATTTTAATGACTCTCTTGGAGTAGGCGAGAGTAAGATAGGCTTTTATTGAAAATGTTCTGAGACTTGCGTGGGAGGAGCGTGGAAAACCATTGCCCTCATTACACCCAGCTGGGATTAGAACTTTAACATCCCTGTCATTGTTAAACTAACCCAGATTAGTTTGAAATTTAGTCCACGTAGCCATCGATGCGGGTACCTAGATAGTTATCATCTGGTCTTAATACCTAGGTAGTGATCACCTGACTTACAACACTGGATTGTATTATTTTCAAGGTCGTACAGGTATATTTCAACAAAAAAAATTGAAAATAAGAGAAACCCCAATTAAATTCATTTTAAAAAGTACATAAATAGCGTCAAAAATGTATAAGTTAATCATAAAGCAATTAAAAATATTGCGTCACATTGTAATCGATTAAGGTAAGCTGGCTACCTATCGAGTTAAACCAAGTATAAAACTAACTAACTAACCAAGACAAAATCCAAACATTAATATTGAATCTTTTAAGCATAGTTTAGGATTGAACTACTGGAACTATTCTTGAAAATATGTAACCGATCCAGTGCACCACGGATGTGTGATTTATTCCTAAATATACTAAGAAACTGTTTCCTAGCGGTCTAGGGGTAAGGTGTCAGACTTCTGTGCTGGGAGTCCGGGGTTCAATCCTCGGTCTCGGCACAGATTTATCTGACTACCAAACCCTTCCTTCAACTCTGACAAGACGTGTATTAATCACAATTTAGGAATGTGTGGAATGACAGGCCTTCACCGTGGTTCGGATCCCACGTCAAACTGTAGTGTCCTCCATTTCATCTCACAATCACCCTACCATTACACATTAGCGTAAGTGCGTATAGCCCGAACGGGTAGTAAGACGCGGTACTAGGCTAGTAATTATAATAATAATAATATACTAAGAAACAAGTTTATTGGTAAAATCTGTTTGTTTGTTTGTAAGACAATGGTATCTTGTTGTTTTTCTTTTCCCACACAATCGAAATATGGACCGTTTCCTCGTCTGTCCTAGGTAAGTGTTCCGTGAGGCTACTAAAGTAGGATTCCAGGGCGAGATATGTATCTGAGCAAACTGTCCCTGTTTGCTGTCGCTCCTAGAGTAACACAATGCTCTACCACGCTCGCTATTCACACCACACTTTACTTTGCCTCCTCGACACACATGGTAGGATAACACCACCTCATGTCGCCTCCAGCTAAGGAGGTTCCATTTATTGGCAAAGATAACAGCGTCACAGTGTCGGACTACCGTGATAGGTTTTGACTACCAAGTGTTATTAAGGTAGGGGTGTAAGGGACACTAAAAAAACTTTTTTGGGAGGGGGAGGGGGGGGGCAAAAATAAATAAATATTGCTCCAGTAGAAACATATAGTTTAATATTCTTCACATGGTGATATCAACAGTTGTTGAATATCTATCATGAGCATAGTAGCATGAGATGAGACATTTTTTAAATGAAAAGTCATTAAATTCCAAAACACCCCTGGCAGATATTCAACAACATTTGGTGTCACCATGTGAAGATAATTAAACTCTATATATTCACTGGAGATTTTTTAAATTTATTTAAAAAATGCAATAACACTGCCCTTTTCCCTACATTCCCACCTTAATGCTTAACGTTCGTCTTACTTTTATTTTACTTTAGTTTTACTTAAAAGTATGGGGGTACGAAGCTTCGAAATGTCAATGTACCTATATATTTTAATTAATAAATTAAATATAAAGGATTGGTATTATTTGTATTTTACACTATTCTCAAGGATTATCTTGGGAGCAAAGTTGTGTTAGCAGAAACGTATAGTGAACTATAATACTTTGAAATACAAACTACAAAGAGTTGAGTTCCAAAATGTTTTATTTTCCAGTGGATAGACAGATCTAAGTTTAATATCACAACGGATGTTTTCAAACTATTGTATTGTGTCGTGACAAATCCTATCAGAACGACACATCCACTTCTCATTTAGTAGATGCATCTGTCTTTTTGTATAGAGCTTTCTAGGCGCATGCGCAATTATTGAGGCATTGGTTTTGAAATTTCATTGGGTCTAGCAAGCTGATGCTGTCACATAGTCAAAAATAAAGCTGAATTTGTTTGAAGTCAAAGCCTAGAATGCTGAAATATTTTGATTGTATTTTGTTTGTTTTGATTTTTCGTCAGGTGATTATATTTATACTCTACTCCTGTTTTTCGGTGAACTTGCGAATCCACAGTGAGTCACTTCTTCAAACCTGACGCTTTCCACCGAGGTAATCTTAAGATGGTTTATGAATGGTCTGCTGAAATAGTCTCTTTCTCCAACCATCTCCCAACAAAACCAGTAGGGACTTAAGGTGGTCTAAGGCTGCGCAACAGATCACACAATCCAGTGGTTCTCATTCGTTCTCGCCCACCTGTACTTAATATTCTGTGCAACATGTGGCGGAAGCAACATCTCCCTCTTCCGCTTGGCTCGGAGAGAGTTCCTTTCAATTTGCTCATCACATTCTAGACATGAGTACATCACCATTTGGTATTTTTAGTTATCAAGGGATCTTAGAAGAACAAATCAATCAGAATTGTTATATTCATCAAGTCAATATAGCTGATGCGTTGCCCTTCAAAAGACTACCAGTTGACTTCTAAATAGTTTAGTTCGAATCGTGGAAGTGGGGTAAGAGGTAAGAATTTAGTACTTATCTTATGCAAAAGAAGACGGTAATAAGTGTAATTCAGAATGCTATAAATGAAGTTACAAGCACTAATATCTCTCTTCTTTGAGGAGTTGATGTAAAATGAGTGGTATTTAACGTGCCCTTTCTAAAGCAAAAACTACATAATCTATTATTACAATATAACTTAATTTATAATAGTACTCTTGATATATTTTACCCCTAGGTATCTGTTGATTTGAAATAAGAGTGAGCTCATGTGCGTATTAGTAAATAGTTTCCTTAGTCTCACCCAGAATATAACCAGGGTTCTCTAGACTTATTATCGATGACTAAGCACTTAACCACAGGGACGGGCAACGCCTTTCACTAAAATTATGCACAAATATTTTAAGTATTTAATACATCTAAGTTTCCATTTTTATAAAACTATTCAATAATTTAATATTATATTCTCCACGTATCAAATAAATATTAAATACTGATAAGAATATCATAAAATTCGCAAACAACCAATTTTATTTCAATGAGAACAGTATTTTTTTATCATTAATAAGTTATTATTGGCGTTGTTAACAATTTAAACACCACCTCAGTGGCCAAATGGTCTAAGGCGTAACCCTCGTGTAAGACCGGTCTGCTGATGACGAGGAGATCGGGTGGTTTTTACTAAATGGTTTCCCACTCTACTTACATGCAAATGCTAGTATATTACCTTTAAAATACTCACTCATCCCTACCCCATAAGCGTAATTGGCATGTGTGCGTATATTCTGAAAAGGTAGTAAGACGTGGTGGAAATAAATAATAGTTAAAGGTTCCTTTCATATCAGAATATAACACATACAGTGAACTCCAGAACTACTTTAAATTCAACTGCTTCCGCACCACGTTAAGAAAACACATTCCAAACTAGACTCAAAACAGTTTCTCTTGCAGTTAATCAGTTGAGCGTTCTTGAACCTGGCTGAAGTCAACTCATTTTATAACTGCTTCAACGACACTTGCTTGCTTTCCCTCTTAGATTCAGGATCTTACACACGTTTTTATTTTGATGCGCTCTTTACTGCTCATTCTTACTAAGTCCTTCGACTGTCGAGGGGATGGTAGCATCACAATGTTGGCAACCACAATATAGCCGGCTAGGATTCGAACCTAGTAACATTTCAATCTTCAGGATTAAATAAGAATTTTAACCCAGAATTTTAACCCTAATGGTGCTCAAGTGGTTCCTAAACTGCGCACCACGGGATATTTAATTAATTAGTGAGTATTTATGGTAATTTAAGAAAAAAAAATGAGAATGTAATTTTTTTTCTTTCAATTTATAATTATTATATTTTCAAACGGCCACTAGAGTATTTGGACATAAGTACGTATTAAAGTGGTTTAGACCTAGCTATACTCAATAAACGGAACGGAACTTTTTTTTTCTATACAGTAGGAATGCCATGAAACTATTACTGACACACTAAAAGCGCCGTAAACCGATAAACAGTTTCTGCACGAACAACACCAAAGTCACATACTCATATTATCATTTAGATATATTCATGCACTTAGGAACATTGCTTACCTGTTACGTCATGACAGGCCCAGATTGGAATTCCTATGTTTATGAATTTAAATTTTATTCAGCGAGTTTTAAAGATAAATGTTGAAACAAAAACCGTAAATCCTTAAATAATTCTAGAAATATTCCTAGTGTCACAAAATAAATATTTTTTATCTTGAAAGTTTTTTTTTGTAAAAGTATTTTTTTTTAAATAAATCATCTACAACTTTGGCTATTTGGCTTGATCACGAAAATGGTCTGTAGAAGTCTTCCTGCCTGGATGTAGATTAAAACATTTCGTGGAAGCATATATCTATCTAGAATAGTAAATAAGAGAAAGGTAATTTAAAAAAAGTCAATGTTTTCAAGGTGCAAATAGTATAGTGAGTGTGTAAACTTGGCAGAGGAAGAGGGGAAGGGTTATCAGCAGATAGACAAAAGGACTCTCAGGGTGAACTGCTTATTTTCTTTCCTCTCTTTCTATTACGTGCTTTGGTGTCTTAAGTGGTGTGATAGTGCTTAGACCACGCTTAGGTGCGTCAAGCTAAGATGCAGCCCGCTTCGCTAGATAGCTTCAGAAAAAAATTATCCAACTAGGCAACGTTGTTAAAGATTCAGTGCACAATTTAAACCAACAATAAAATAGGCACTGCATTTCTCAGATATTAGCTTTCCAACAGTTGGTTTTATATTCGTGCTGCGAGTCGGCGCATGGGTTTGTTAAAAAAAAAAAAAAGCTCGCCGACATTTCAATGACTCCTTAGGGTTGACTCCCTATAAAAACGTGGCATTCACTTTCTATGTAACTGCACGGTGAATTCTAACGACGCGGTGTCTTCCAATGAAGCTGTTGTTAGAATACGTTATTAACTCACATGTCCAAACAATAGTGTCCCCTCTCTGATCAAGACAATAACTTTATTGTTCGTGAGTACACGCGAACAGGCTTAGTCATTTCACCTGTCCCAACTGACCAAAGTTGTAATTTTATTTTATAAAGGAATCTTATGTTATTTATTTGTTGGTCATCTAAGAAGAGGCTTTTGTTATTCATTTTTTGTTTCGCCACTTCTTATTAATAGTTGGAGCTATACGAATTAATTACGCTATTTGGATATAGATGAGAAAGGTTTAGTTTAAGTAAAATGCACACGTATTTTCGTAGAGGGAGAAGTTGTATATGAAAAATCTTCCTTGGAATAGCGTGTTGGAATTTGAACTACAACCATAGTTAAGTGACTAAATAAATACAAATATATTATCTTCTTAGCTGTATGAATATACAAATTGTGGAAAAGAGCTGCCCACAGCGAAGAGGTTAGAAAATAACTCCAGCCACCTAGGTAAAAGTGAGGCTAATTATCCATTAGCGATGAAGATATCAATAAAAGTTATATTGTCCTTTAAAAAATGCAAAAATTTGTAAATTAAATCGTGGTAAGTTGGTAGTGTGAACTTGAATATCTGTATGTAGTACATATTGCTTGGTATTATTTGTTTTTTTCACTGCATCTTACTACCTGTTCAGGATAAACATATTTTAAACAAGTTAGCGGGGAAGGTGTTATAAAGGTAGAATTTAGAGGAAATTTATCCTCGTTTGCGTAAAGGGAGAGTGGGAAAACAATCTATAAAATAACATTCCCAGTTTGAGTTAGACATTTTTTTTTCGCACGCCCACGTTAATATTTTAAATAGGGATGGGTCAAATTCTATATTTTTTTGAATCTGGATCGTGAATTCTTTGTGTCAAATCTCGAATCCAAATCCAAATTCAAATCTTCAAATATTTCTAAAAAAATGTACAACTTTAGTCAAAAAGAAAATATTTAAAATTTAATTTAAAAAAAAAGTAGTCTATGACTTAGTGCCAATTTCAATTTGTCATGTATATTTCGTCATAAACAACAAAGATAACATTTTTTTAGTAAGATTTTGTCCGGTTTTGTGATTTTGCTACTCTCGCAACTATTTGAAGATTTTTAATATCTAGAATTTATCTTCTACCATAGGATTCAAGGGTTCGAGGAATCAATGATTCGGACGTCCCATCTCTAATTTTAACATAAAATGAGCTTATTTAACATATACAATAAATGTTTGACTTCAAACATGAGTTTAATCCTCTTAGATAAAGTGTAGAATCTCATTACTAATTTATTCTCGTTTCGAAAATATTGTTTAAAAACAGTGACTACGTTTTCTTCTTTTATCAAAAGCTGTTTCACACCTTGCCAGCAAGGTCACCAAGCGAGAATAGTCCCATTTCCATTGGAAGGGCATTTTAGAATATATTGCTTTTTTTTTGTGGCCAAAATCGATAAAACTACTATTTCATTGGTGTTATTTTAAAGGTAGAACCTATTGATGGAATATATAAAAAGTGACAGTCACAGTTATATGGCTTGACGTATGAATAGATCAAAGTAGATCTAGTAATTTTTCCGGCTGTGAAATAAAGCCCTTCCTATAAAAATTGAACTGTATGTTTCCATGTCCACGTTAAATAACTGAAAGAAACTACAAACAAGGAACATATGGAAGCTTGTAAAATATTCCGGTAAAAGATGTTTCGCACAGCAACTGAGCCTCAGGGTATAACTGGATGTAAGTTTCCGTGAGCCAACGCACTCATTACGTGGTCGTGTCACGACTATCTCTATGAAGGGGAATCTTTCACGTGAGTCACCCACCACTTGTTGAGTGCTGAGCACCCATCGTGACTGGAGGTACAATATGTGTATGGATACACTGTCATCAACACGCAATGACAGACAGCAGGAGTGATCCAAATAGGACAAGGACAGAAAATGTTGAGGGGATTCAGGTGGTGGAGGTGACAGTGGCTATTAACCAAAGTTATACAGAAATTGTCAAGAGGTGACGCAGAAATCATCAAGAGGTAATACAAAAGTTTCCAAGGAGTGACGCAGAAATCGTCAAGAGGTAATACGAAAGTCATCAAGGAGTGGCGCAGAAATTATCAAGAGGAAACACATACTTGATTAATAGGTGACACTAGAGTCATCAAGGGATGATATTGGAGTTTTAGAGAGATGTCACGGAATTCTGCAGAGAATGAGGCAGAAGTTGCCAAAACACGGTGTAAAAAGTCGTCCAAAAGTAGTACACAAGTCATCAAAGAGTAACACAAAACCCAACTGTTGACGCCGAAGTCATAGATCATATATGATAAAGTGGTTCTTAAATCGGAAGTGTAGAAGTCATCAAGGGTTGATGCATATGCCGTCAAAGGTGGATAAAGAAGGGGAGTCAGAAGTCATAAAGGGAGAAGCAGATGTTATAAAAGGACGATAAAGAAACTATCAGAGGATGACACAAAAATAGTTAAGGGTGACTCATAAAATGTCCAAGGAGTGACAATATACATGCATTCATATCGTACCAATCATTTGGGCTAGCAGCCAATTGGCAAAGGGTGAGGAAGGCAGGTCTACTTCCATTTGCGTAAAGGGAGAGTGAGTGATAATTTAAGGAGAAAAAACCTAATTACAGTCAATCGGGAATTTGAGCCCCAGTCTCTCCGATGCGAGTTTTTAATAATTTAGGTGTTGAAATGGCTACTAGGTAAAAAAAAACTTATCGTGGAAATAAGTACTCAGTGTCCCAACAATTTCACTTAAGTTAAAATAGCCGAGTATGAGATGATGAAATCTCTCTGACATCTTATCGTTTAAAAGAGATTGTTTAGTTTATAAAACCATAGTTTTACCGGTTGCTCTCTATGGTTGTGAAACGTCACTTACCTTATATTACGAAAATAAATATAGAATGTTCGAAAACAAGGTTCTTAGAAAGATATTTGGTCCAAAAAAGGCATAGGGATACTGGGGAGTGTAGAATGTTACATAATGATGAACTACATATCCTGTACTCATCACAATACATGATTAGGCTGGTAAAGTTTTGCAAATTACAGCTGGCAGGACATGCAGAATGAGTGGGAGATTCTATAACCTTGTTCAGGGTATTGATTTGTAAATCCAATGGGAAGAGACCATTGGGAAGACCTAGGCAAAGATGGGAGGATACCATTAGAACGGACCTGAAAGAGATGGGATGTAATGAAGTGGAATGGATAGTTTTCTAATTGCTACAATGAATTTTTGCGTACCTAATGCTATAAAGTAATTAATTAATTGTATATTTGTACGTGTTAATAATTATGATAATTCACTAGGGACTTCTATAGTAAAACCTATTCAAACCTGGGTATATTGACTTGAGCCATAATCAACACATTATTACATACACTCTATTTACCCCTCAAGGCAGACATCTTACATTGACCGAATACACTATGCCCCCATTTCACACCACAGAGGAATAAAGCAAGGTATAAATAATTATATCTTGCAGAGCAAATGAATTGTTAATTAAAATGATTTTTTAAGCAAATTAGTGAGGACTAGAAAAATCTCAAACACATTTATTTCTCCCTTGTAGTTAGCATTTAATTCGTAGCACCATCGTCGTTGGTTGCGAGGACAAAGGCATAAGTCGCGTCTGGTATGGTTTCACGTGATTGTATGAATGTATGTATGTATGTATGTATGAGGTAGAAACCCGGCTGGGTGTAGACCTACTAGGGTGTTTTTCCCCCACATGGTTTCCCACTCCCTTCACACAAAAGTGGGTATATATCCCCTAGTTTCTATCTTCCTAATTTGTATCATAATAGTCTTCAATTATATATGTATCCCGGACAGACGCAGTGAAAATATATTTTGACGTAAACTCTTAAACATATTTTCGAATTAAAAAAAACACAAGAATTTATATTTATTCTAGATATTGAAAGTCAATGTAGATATATCTATTTTTTCATTTATTTGATATATTTAACATGCAATTTCTGAACCTACTGATTATATATATTAACACACGAGACTTAATACCTAACATTAATCTAGAACAAACACAAAACTCAGCCCCGGGCCATTAATTCATCACTATGAAAGGATGAACCCACATTTCACCAAGATACATTTTTCGGCTAAGCCAGGAATCAAACCAGGACCCCTTAATTCAGTAGAGAAACACGCTACCAACTGAGATAAGTATCGGACAATGTAAATATAGCTGGCTTGACAAACATATGTACTAAGCACTATAAACTTTATAATTCCTTAAAATCATTATTATAATTAGTACATAAGTGTTTAACCCGGACGAGTAGTAAGACGCGGCATTAAAAACAAATAGACTGGCTTCCTGGTGAGAGCTTGGTCGAGGTTCGAATCTCAACCGGGTGAACTTAAGGTGACTTTTCCTATGTGGTTGAAGTATCACTGTGGATTTATAATGCCTTCTCCTGCTTATTTGAGTGCACTTCCTCTGAAATATCCTACACATTATACCCCTGAATTAAACCATTAATAACCTTGGTATAGAGAGTAACATACAAGAAATAAAACATATTCTAACACAATGAATATTTTATAAGATTTTAGAGAATAATCTATTTATTTAAAACATTAAGCGATTCTTTTCTACAATGATTCTCGTAGATCTAGCAAACAGATTTTTATTATAAAAAAAAAAGTACATCCACCGTAAATATGCTTTATTTAAACATTTAAACTTTAAATATATTTAAGAAGATAGTTTTATAACTAGATTAGTAATATGTTGAATTTTCATTTTAAATTTCTAGACTCTATGATGCACAGTCGAAAGCTGTAATGGTAAAATTGGCGTTTGATTCGTCAGTGGGCCACCTAGGTACATTTTAGCGTTTAAAAAATAGTATAAAGACCATACCTACTGTTGATAGAGTATCGGTGACCTGGCGGTCTAGGGGTAAGGTGTCAGACTTCTATGCTGGCGGCCGGGGTTCAATCCTCGGTCCCAGCACAGATTTATCTGATTACCAAACCCTTCCTTCACCTCTGACAAGACATCTTGTGAATGTGAGGAATGCCAGGCCTACACCGTGGTTCGGATTCCACGTTAAACTGTAGGTCCTTAATTTCATCTCACAATCACCCTACCATTACACATTAGTGTAAGTGCGTGTAAACCGAACGGGTAGTAAGACGCAGTGCTAATAATAATAATTGATAGAGTATTATCAATACAATCACAACATGCAGAAAGTTGCACCACGTGAAAAAAATATGCGTCGCCGGTTTTTATCTCCCGATTCAGTGGTAACAAACTCTCGCAAAGTTTCCAATCCACCTACAAACAATCCCTCATAAAGCGCATCAAGTGTCAAGTCCAAACTAAAAGTGAGATTGGTTGAAAGGATTCGCGATGGTATCAAAGCGTTTGACAAAAGCCACGACGAGTGAAAGTGACTAATCACGTTTCCTCCAAACAAAACAAATGATTCTGAATGCCTGGCATGTATCGGATGACTTGGCGTAAGAGCTCGAAGTAACTGTGGGCAATATCACCTGCCGTCACCTGCGCATACTAAACTTCCTCGTCTTTTCAAGCGTACCACGCACGCTTGGTTCCGTTTAAATAACTCTTGGTGTTAACACCTTTATTGGTTTCCTGGTTCCGATAGCCAAGCGATACGAAAGGACGCAATTTTTCGGGTCATAAAGTTATTGTTTTCACTTTCCACGCTTGACAAGCTTGATTATGCCACAGAAATACGACTTTAATGCCAAAGTATTGCTCAGCTACGAAACGTGGTAGTTTTTGATTTATTGTTAAAGTCTATTTACGGTAATTCCTTTTATTCCGGTTCAAATAATATAATTAGGGTGACCTGGTAGTCTAGAGGTAAGGTGTCAGACTTCTGTGCTAGGATCTGGGGTTCAATCCTTGGTCCCGGCACAGATTTATCTGATTATAAGTCCCTTCCTTAACCTCTGACAAGATGTGTATTAATCACAACTTGTGAATTTGAGGAATTCCAGGCCTCCACCGTGGTTCGGATTCCACGTTAAACTGTAGGTCCTCCATTTCATCTCACAATCACCCTACCACTACACATTAGCGTAAGTGCGTATAACCCGAACGGGTAGTAAGACGCGGTGCTAATAATAATATAATTAGCTCCTTATTATTTCACCTTGTAATTTTTTAAGCACTGCATCTTACTACCCGTTCGGGTTGTACGCCTATATACTAATTAAGCTAATGGTTGTAAGGATTAGTAAGACTATATTTTTTTCGATAATGTTTTGGAGAAACCACCCTCAGTACAGTCGAATCTCAATTTACCCGTCATCGGCAGTCTAGTCTACTAAAAGATTTGCACGTTAGACCACGTGGTCACCGAAGCGGGTTTCCAATTTGTTATATCAATGAAAATTAACTTTTGTTTTAGTAACTTTTCAACTGTTAGAATAAGACAAAGTTAATATTATAAATCAACTATATATATATCTATATATAGGACTACAGTTCGATTTTGAGAGGAATGTACTTTTTTGACAGTTATAAAAGTCACTAAAACAAGTTTCATATATTTATACGTCAAGTAAAGTGATATGAAACTGTCACTTTTGATAGATATTATCAAACATTATTAAATAATATTAATAATATAAATCAAATGTTATCAATGTTGGCCGCAACAAAAGGTGTTTATATGTTCAAAAAGTTCCTTTATACCAACATTCTACTATAGATTTAATGTCCCATTGAAAATAATTCTCGAGCTTGAGAGGGGGTTCTTAGTTTCAACGTTTCATCTAATCTTACAGTGGCCATCCTCTGATTATAATTATTTATAATTAATCATTTTAATCTGCAATCATCAATGTATTTTTATATAGTGTCTGAAATGATTTATAAAGAACTAAAACCAAATTAAAACACGTTAAAAAATTCCATTTTTTTTATTGTTAGTTCGTTCAGTACCCAGGCTATTAACGATTTAACTCCAAAGAGCTGTACACAGGGGGGCAATTTAGAGTAAGTGGGCCAGCATCAGCGTGGAGATCGGATGGATAAACCATAAGAATAAATTAAATTTGAAAAATCATTATCAATACACCCTGACGAAATTTGAACCTAGACAACCCCGTTATCAGTCCAGTTATTATTATTATTAGCAGCGCGTCTTACTACCCGTTCGGGTTATACGCACTTACGCTAA
The DNA here is from genome assembly GCA_902151425.1 of Timema shepardi. Taxonomy (NCBI): domain Eukaryota; kingdom Metazoa; phylum Arthropoda; class Insecta; order Phasmatodea; family Timematidae; genus Timema; species Timema shepardi. The sequence goes on along the minus strand of CABFVX010002810.1, from coordinate 66,906 downwards.
TGTGTAATGGTAGGGTGATTGTGATATGAAATGGAGGACCTACAGTTTAACGTGGAATCCGAACCACGGTGGAGGCCTGGCATTCCCCACATTCACAAGATGTCTTGTCAGAGGTGAAGGAAGGGTTTGGTAATTAGATAAACCTGTGCCGGGACCGAGGATTGAACCCCGGCCGCCAGCACAGAAGTCTGACACCTTACCCCTAGACCGCCAGGTCACCATCAGTCCAGTATATTACGAGCTTGACGCCTTAGGAGGTGTGGACATAGGTGTATCTTATGTATTAATTGTATTAATAGCAACCTTGCTATAACCTTGCAGCACTCCCGTAATTTATGCATCGCTCAGGGAAAGAATGTATCATACTAATGAAATTTACGAGCTATAAATTCTTCGAACTAACTATTCTACGAAAATATATCTGCGTGTTGTAGTTTTTTATAAGAATATTTAATCTGGCTTCTATTTCACACGTTATTTGTACCGAGATGTATGGCTGAAGTAAAACTCTGCCTTAACATACGAGTGTGAGTGAAGAATGTCGGGACGATTCCTGCATAACTCGGTGGTTAGAGCAATGGCGTACTAAGCAAAAGGTACGGGGTTCAATTCCCGTATCCAGATCTCATTTTTCACTTTAAAGAATATTATATTTAAATGCAGCTATATCCCCGTAACTAATAAATATAATAGCTTAGATATTTAATTTAATCCATTTTAAATAGTATTAGTTAAGAAACATTGTTAATATCTCCTGAAACTTAGGGTACATAGAACCACCATTTTATAATTTAATGTATCCAGCCACCATGATTATTATTTAATGAATTACTGTAAATATGTGTTTTAATATAATTACATTATAATTATTTGAGAGATAAGAGTAGCCATACGGCTAATATTTCCTAATATGATTAAGAAGTCTGGGGTTTTATTCCGAACAACTATTATCAAAATTGTTATCTCTGATGTTTCATGCTTAGTAAGGATTAAGCTTCTAAGACTCGATCCTTCTCTATTAATAACATTTAAATGTGTTGATTAAATTATTAAACTTTTATTGGTGGTAAAAATATTTGTCTTTAGCGTAAGTTTCTTTCAGTTGAAACACAAACACATTAAACTAAACAGATATTATTTATTTTTATCATATACAATTGAGCTGCAATGTTATTTTATTATAGTTTATATCAAAATATAGCATTGTAAGTTAGATTAAAGGAATAAAGACAAACTTAAGAAAATATGCAATATATAATTATACTATAAACATGTTTACAACCAATAATTTCCAAAGAAGGGACAGATGTCTTTGATAGGAAACTAGCGTGAGTCAGCCTAACACTTCATAATATATACCTTAGGCTGTTGAGTTGACTAAACAATCTGCTCTGAATCATAATAGAGCATGGTTAGTGTTTGTTTTGAGTCCAGGTATGAGTCGCAAAGAAAGAGCGTTGGTAATTTACATATGTTGACACTCCTTGTTCTTAGAATGGCAGCCAAGTCACCCAGCCAAGCATCGCACGCGACAAGGATGTGGTAGCGGCACGTGCTGGAAGGAATTTGTTCAATCTACAGGCGGCTCCTACCTTCGAGGAATTTGATACAAGATCGAGGAAAAAAACACACCCCATAATCGTTCCTATGTCTGACGACACAATTGATTGCTACACTCTACATGTCATAGGGAGAACTTTTACCTGACAACTATAAAAGCTTCTAGATCTACGTTCACGTACTCATCAGTATAGTCATGTGACAAAATGCTTTCGATTTTGGTAGATATTATCAATCTCTATAAAATAATATTAATAATAGAGTAGTATTTTATCATTGCCAAAAATATATTTGTATTTTCTAAAAAGTACTCCAAATATAAATTATTGGTAAGAATATAAAGGTTTTTTTTTTAAATTTAAAACTGAGAAACTTTGCTTCTTTGGCCAGTTTTACTGTCTGTGGATTGTATGTTGTGTATTTTTTTTAGTAAAAAGACATTAGATAAAACACTATTTAAAAAAATAGTCTGAGCTTTGGTAAGGGGAATGATAGTAAGTTATAACCGAATAATTTGAAAATTTAATCAATACGAACCATATTTATTGAATATTTATAACGGTTATAGCTCGTTTCATTGTGATATAGTTTAGTTCAAGCAGTCAATGTTAATTACTATGTTCGTAAGATGGTTAGTTAATTCAGTATATTAAATATAATAATTATAGAAAATATATGAGCAAATATACGCTACAAAGAAATAAAACAAAATATGGACAAGTTGAAAGTTAAAATATGAATGAGCCATTCAAAGCTTTACATTAAAATAAAGGCAATGAACAGTTCTGTTCCTGAATAACGTGTAAGTTACAAATGGTTAATAATTGAGTGTGTAAGCTGTAAATGTAATAAGATAAGGTAAGTTGAAATTGAATTTTAATAAATCAAATTTTTATGAAATGTGTATTCAGTTCTTATCTGAGAGTTGTATTCCTTTATACTTTAGGTATGGTTTTTCTGCCAGCTGAATAGTTTTGTTTTTGCGTTTTTTATACTCGTAGGTGAAAAAGTAGCTTTACTCTCACTATCATGAAGAATACCACTGGGTTTAGTTTAAAGAGTTCAGTAGATTCTAATAAGCTTAACTATCTTGAACTAGATGTCCTAGGATGAAACCGTAATAAAGATAGTATTTTCAAGCCTTTTCACCAGCATCATCCGAAATAGAAACAAGGTTGCTCTAACCACTTAGGCACAGAGAAGCAACCTGATATCTCTGTCATCCATCAGGTAGATACATCTACAAGTTGCCCTGTTTGCATATGGTTTTTTTTAACACTTCAGCAGAGTTATAGACGTGAGTGTTTTAGGTTGTTTAGTATTAAAGGTCAAGTTATTTAGTTACCAAAGTAACGATCTTAAACAAACTTTCGTTGAAAATTGAAAATCTTGGTAAATGTTGCTTAGGACACTTAACAAGTTTGTGATTCACATCAATGGGTATAAGCATTGAGGTATAAGGCTCATCTGGTCTGGATCTACCATTATAGGGGAGTTGGGATTCGAATCCTGACTGGGTGCATTGAGATAATTTTTATACTTAGTGGTTTACCACTCTCCTTCAAAAAAAAACTCGGGTATATTTCTTCTAAAATTATAAACGGCTCATCCCACGTCGTTAGTGTAGTTAAATGCAGATAAACTGGACGGATATTTATATGCAGTGCAATAAATTATCATTGAACTAATTAATTAGTAATACCCTTTAAATCAAGGGTGGGCAACATTTTTGGGCCCCGATTGACTTACAAACTTATCAAAAGGTCCGGCGATCGCTCATCATTTCTGCAATCCAATTTTTCTTTTTTTTTTCTTCTATACACCTAGGAATTATTCCTTAAAATCAATCTTGCTCCAATAATTATGTCCCCACCCTTCTATAAAAAATAAATAGAAAAAATAAAATGTATATTCGTTTGTTAAACTATTTAATCTCCTTATAATATTACCGATTATGACCGATCAAGATTATTTTGGTCTGACTCAAATATTATTTTAAAGTACTTGATATATTTGCCAGTTTAGAGGACTCAGATACAAGGGCATCCATGTGGGTTTTCTAAATGAGGGCGGAATGGAATCCCCTACTCAAGAGAAAATTTCCGAAATTTAACCTTTTGGAAGAGAATTTTAGAGCATCTGATCATAATTCTGAGTTAATTATATGACTTTCAAGAGCTAATTTCAGCAACAAGAAAAACTAACGAAAAATAAAATTTAGTTGAATCCATTTAAAAAGAAACATACTCTTTTTCATAAGTTTATTATTGAACAAATAACAATGAAAATAAATTTTTTGAAGATAAGGAGGACATCTACTTTTTATATTTTTTATTTCTGTTAAGTCTAATTTATGATTATTTTGAGTTTTTAGTAGTAAATTGCAGCCAAATACCATAATACACAATTTTATTTTTTCATAAAAATTAACAAAAGAAAAAAAGAAGTAAATATTGTAGAGTGATAGGGGGCGCTTGAGTACCTTATCGACCTTAATGACGATGTAATTTGTCAACGTAATTGACTGAAAATTGGTACGAAATCGACCGGTTCGATCACGATCAATAATTAGTTAGTTGCCGATCCCTGGTTTAAGTCATTCGGTGCTCAAACCATATAATTGCGAACGTGGAGTAGATAAAAGGGTGGATATGTATGCACCAATGACGTAAGTGTCCCATGTAGTAAACGTTGTAACATTTCCGGTGTCTTGTGTTGACGAGTGTTTACCTTAGTTAAGACGGTGTTGTGACACAAACCACGTAATTTCTAGATAAGGGGGAGGGGGGAGGAGGTTGTGGGTAGTTGTCGAGTGATCACGTTCATCAGGCTTCCTGGGTGCGTGCTCTGTTTTCATAGCGCTTCATGCATCTCGCACCTCAAAATACCCTCCGCTCCCAGGAGCTTTTTGTCCCCTCGCTCTACGCGCACACAGTTTGGATGATAATCGACAGCTTCCTTGAAGTGATGTAATTATTATTATTATTATTATTATTATTATTATTATTATTATTAGCACCGCGTCTTACTACCCGTTCGGGTTATACGCACTTACGCTAATGTGTAATGGTAGGGTGATTGTGAGATGAAATGGAGGACCTACAGTTTAACGTGGGATCCAAACCACGGCGAAGGCCTGGCATTCCCCACATTCACAAGATGTATTGTCAGAGGTGAAGGAAGGGTTTGTTAATCAGATAAATCTGTGCCGGGACCGAGGATTGAACCCCGGCCGCCAGCACAGAAGTCTGACACCTTACCCCTATACCACCAGGTCACCAAGTGATGTAATTAACAAACACTTACTCTTATACACACTTTGATGGCCTCTAACGCACTACTCACGCAGTAGATTGGACTGTCAAAGACGGGGTTCGAGGTTCGAGGTTCGAGGTTCGAATATTGGTCTGGTGTACTGAGGTTGGTTTTGTAAAAATAGTTTCCCACTCTTCCTCCAAGCAAATGCGTGTATACTTCCTCTAAATATAGCCTTACTAATCTCTAAAATCATTAGAGTAGTCATCATCACTATACTATAAAGCCACATGGCTGACTGACTGGTTCACTCACTGACATTAATGTTTACCCACTTCCAGATGAGCTAGAAACTTGAAATTTGGCAAACTTATAGCTTTTAGCCTGTAACCAAAGGTAAAATTCCAAAAAGTATAATTTTTTTAAATTTTTAACCCATGAAAAAGGTTCAAAATAGTGGAGCAACTTTAAAGTCGGTGCGAACCTTTCTTTGGAGGTCTCTTGTGGCTAAACGGTAAGAACTATCAAAAAAACTGATTGCACCAGAGCTAGATATTTGATTTTAAGTAAATTTTGCAAATTTTCTACAATTTTTTTAAATTTTCCGACACACTTATGGTACAGCTAGAATCATAAAATTGTAGAAATAAATCAACGTTCAAAACAACGCTGGATTATCATTAGTTTACACTCACTGGGGGTTTGGGGGTGGAGCCCACAACGAGCAAAGCGAGTTAGTACATAAACGTATAACCCGAACGGGTAGTAAGATGAGCTGCTAAAAATAACCTTACTCGTAGGTCAAACATTAAGGTGGGATGGGAGAAAACACCGGTTATTGTCTAACCATGCCAGAAATCGAACCCGGGACCCTTAACTCAATAGACAAACACGAAACTTACCGAGCTAAGGTGTTGGACTAGAAGAGATACAAAATCGTACATTAGAAAAAGACAAAATTGTATTAATATAATTAATTTATATAAACACTATTTTCTTTGTTGTTTATGACGTAGTATACATGACAAACAAAATATAATTGGTCGGAGGCACCAAGTTTCAAACAACTTTTTTTTTTAATCTTAAATATCTTCATACCTATTTCTATGACCGCATGGTCTTTGGAAGGTGTTCTCTACTTAAAAATGCCTGAGGGACCCAATTTAAAACCTAGAGTCTAGCGGCGGGCCGCATCATAATTGGCTAATTTTCGCCAAGTTAAGTAAAAACTAGAACAGGTATTTAATTGTGAATGAAGTGTACGATTTTAAAGGGATTTTTTTGGTTATCAACGTGTTTTACAATCTGATCAAGTTAGTCGTGTGTATGATTACTATAATAAGGTAAGGAAAAGGAAGGAAGCATTTTAGAGGTAATACACCAATATTTGCGAGGGAGGAGAGTGGGAAACCATTTAGGAAAAACCTCCCTCAGTAGACCCGATCAGGATTCAAACCCCGATTTACCCGTCATCATCTGGTCAATATAACACGAGAGTGACGCCTTAGATCAGTGTTTACAACTGGCGATACCTCCCCCCTCTTTTTTTTGTGGCCCACGTAATAAATATACTGTAGTGAAATTGATGTTTTTAGCCAAAAAACGGAAAGTCTTGCCCTGCGTGGGCAAAATCAATGAAAGCTCCAACTGATGTTCTTGTTAAATTTCTTCTTTAAATCTGCTGTATTATATATATATATATATATATATCAAATATAGTATTATTTTTTATATATATATATATCAAATATAGTATTATTTTAGTTAGGAAATTCGTTTAGTATGTAACGTATACTATATATATGTTTCATACTAAACGAATTTTCTGACTAAATTGTAATATATTAATATGCTACAAACTAAACCATTGCACTAGGAATTTAGATACAGTAGCCCCATGGCTTATTTGGTGCTGACCGACAGCTTTAAAAAGTAACTAAACCAAATTATGTATCTCTAAGCCGAACCAGATGATCTGCAAAAAACATGTGTCTAGCAGCTGTCACTTCTGACGGTCTAAATTTAGGTATATACCTAGATGTTGACTGTCAGAAGTCAGCTGTAAGCTGTTAGTCAGCACCAAAGAAACCATGGGGCTACTGTACATAGTCTGAATACTTAGAGAACGATGCAAGCACAAAGAATCCTACAAAATTATTTTACGCAGAATCCGGTGGGTGATATCATAATTGTATAAGTTATTCAACATCACATGAGAAAACCCAAACGTTTACTTCCAGTTAAAGTTTGAATCAGATAACCTTATAACAACTGAATCCCTTCACAGAAATAATAAGCACTTCCCTGTTTTTCGTGCCCAAGTTCTTTGTGACTCACCGCTTATTTGGTATGTTAAGTTATTCAAGCCCCTTACGGCAACTCAATCAGCTCTCCTGCCTTTAGAATACAACCGTATAGCTGAATAAAGTCCAATTTTCATAGCAAGGATCTTATCTGACAGGTAAAAATGTTACTATATTCCATTCATGGTAGGAATTACTCTCGGAAAGGTCATTTTTCCTACCAATATCCTACTATATAGTAGATTTATGGTAGGGAAAAAGGCCTTTCAGAAGTCAATTCCTACGGTGAATGGAATATACCAACTTCACTCGTGTCCATACGTCAAATAACGTGATCTTCAGCTGTTACTGTTGATCAATATTATCAACATCTATAACTAACACTATTAATATAATAAAATGCTATAAATTTTGGCCACAAAAAAGTATTTTTATTTTCTAAAATGTCCTTCTTTTGAAAATTGGACCATAGTCAAATACATGAGGTTGTTAATTATCTTACAAATCGTTCTGTAACAGTGCGTGTCGGGTAGATAAAAACGACGTTGGGTCTTAACTAAGGAGGCTTTTGATTTATTTATTTTTGTGATTACAAAATATATATAGTATGCTTTTCAATCTGACACTTTAGCTACGTTGGTGGCATGTCTTGTTTACTGAGGTTATGGTCCCGGGTTCGATTCCTGGCATGGCTGAAATATTTATTATTGATGCTGTTTCCCCTTTCACAGTATGAAATAATGGTCGGAGGCTGGATGTTGTGTCTGTTCTAGATTTAATTTAGTGTACAAGTCGTGTGCTGATATAATCAGTCGGTTTATAAAATGCACATAGATACCTCAACTAAATTAAATGAATATGCTTTTTAATTGACTTAAACAAGTATTCAAACTACAATATTAAAATTCAATAAATTCTCGCCTCTACCTGTAGCCACCTATCAAAAAAAAATATCTAAAACCACGAGTATTAAAAACATTATGGGAAAATGTAAACATAATTTTTACATCTTGGAGATTTATTTATAGCAATCTTAGAATGTAAGTTAATAGTTTGTTACGCAAAGTATTAATATTATATTACTTATGAATGTATAGCCAGTACTTACTAATTATTGAACACCAAATATGATATTAATAAAGTATTATGAGAATGTTATAATCCTTTAAGCTGAGATCATGATCCCAAAGAATTATAAAATAATATAATTGCGTCCCAAGTCTAAAGAAACATTTTGTTTAGATTTGACCCATCTAAAAAAGCAGCCATATATTTCAATACATACGGCATTATATTTTATAGTTTTATTTAAATATAGAGCATATTTAAGTAGAACGCTGACATTGATAAATATAGCTTGATATTTTATATACAAATTTGAGCGCTAAACATGAGTTAAATAAGTACATTAGGAAAGTTTAGATTTCCTTTGTATCCACTTCGGTGGCTGCATGGTCTAACGTTCTACTCTCACATTAGACTAGACTGACAGAAAGATTGAGGTTCGAATCTCAGTAGGGTGTACTAAGGGTGGTTTTTCCACTCTCCCTCCACGCAAATTTGGTTACACTTAAACCATAAAAATCCCTGGACCCATAAGTGTAATTAGCATATAACCCGAAAAAGGTAGTAAGAAACGGTGATAAAAAAAATTCCTGGTACTGGTTTTAGGGAACACAATAACTTTTAGAAAAATGCAATGCGACAGTCTATAAGGCGATGTTTTACAAACTAGGGTTCGGGTACCCCCTGAGGTAGGAGAAAAATTTCAAGGGTTATGTGAAGTCTCAATGAGTTTAATCATTAACTAAATAATGGAAATAAATATATAAATTAAATAATGCAGATTTACACGTGAAGTCGTGGGTCAGGGAAATTGCGTCACGACTTTCTCTTAGCTTAGCAATAAATATGTATTAAAATCTGTAACAATAATATATGTTTTAAAATAAAGCAGGCATTTGTTTCCTTAAAAAAAATATTTGTAAGAAGTAAGTTGATTATACCACGGTCCCCATAGGGGTAAACGACTGGCGAACATTTTGTTAAACACTTTTCTAATGGATATATATGTATGAAAATTTGGTTGAAATCGACTAAGATCACTTCTACAATTTTAATGTCAAAACTTTCTTCTAATTACGTCTTAATACCATTCCGAGCTATCCACATTTGACCACACTAATGAGGTAAGAACGAGGAAGGTGGATTTTTAAGAAACTGTGATGACAGCTGCGTTAAAGTAGTGTTATAAATAAATTTAAAAAAGCAAAACACTAAGTATACCCATACAGAATATGAACTCTAACCTCTCCATAATTGGAAAAACAGATGCCTTAGCTTACGTGCCCACCAACGTAGGCAAGCTGGGGTTTTTTAGGAACACTTTTACTGGTTTAATGTTGAAAAGTGGATTAATTATTAATGAAGGCGTAGTATTTTGTTTTAGCAGTTTTACCATACTGTTTTAATTCTGAACTTAAATCTTTTAATTAATTTTTACCAAGTAAAACTAATTAATGGACGTGACATTACACGTAGTTCAATAGTTATCGTAAAAACCTTTTAAAGTATTAAAAATAGACCATTAATAAGCGACATTGACAGAGGTCAATATATTCATCCTAGAGATGACATAGTCGGTGCTATCCGTCAAAAATTAGTACCTTTAAACACACTAAGTGGCGTATGAATCCATGAAAGTATATTTTATAGCAATTTTAACAGTCCGATGATTTGTTCCAATGATAATACGACTATAGTTAGCTTTTAAGGTGGGGTGTTATGGAAGGCGAGCTAAAGACAGTGTTTTTGTAGTCTTTGTAACAACACTTTTTTTGTCCAAAATAAGTAAAATGTGTCTTCTGTAGAAAATTTAAGTTTAATTTTCTCTACGCGATGATCTCATTAGTTGATAAATATTTGCCAAGAACATAAGAGAATTGGATGAGAAACTTTTTTAAATGAAGAGAAAAAAAGGTAATTAAATTTCATCTCGCCAAAAATTCATCTTGTGAGAAAAGTTAAACTCTGAGTTACTAATGGAGAATTATTTGATTTGTTTTGACCAAAATAATGTTTTTGTATAAAATCTGCAAAAATATTTGCAATTCTCCTTAACTACTACAGTCCCACTTTAATATTATCAGTGTGGCAGGTCGATATTGATCAGACCCTAATTACCGTGAGCAGATCGAACGACCCTGAATATAACTTCTGAGAGATCTGCAGGTCTAAAGGAGAAAAGTTTCTTCACTCTCTCTCTGTTAACTGTTGCCAAATCTCCTCACATTCAGTTTCTCTAGCGCTGAACAGCCAAGCAAGGAATATGCCGGATTATTTAGCCACTGCTGTGTCGGTGGAGGGGAGGGGGGCTATTACGGGGTGGGGGGTTGTGAGAGCTATGCAGGAAAAACTTTATATCCAGGGAATTACATCTCGCGACTATAAATACAAGACAAAAAATAATTTATCAAAATAAATAGCGAAAAAAAAACATATAATTTATCTTGAATTTATTGAATTTATAGTTGTTTGATTCTTTTTTTTTTACATTCTAAACCTCATAACGTTTGATAAATAATGGTTTAGGTTTATTGAATCAAGGAATATGAAATGAAGCCCTTAGCTAACTTCAAGTTGTACAGCCCTGATCTACAGGACCATATGTTGATTTATTGTCGCTTTTGATCAGTCAAAACTTTCCCAACAAATAATAATAATTTAGCACCGCGTCTTACTACCCATTCGGGTTATACGCTTTAAGTACAAATTACGCTAATGGATTAGGAATTGGGAAGTTTGAATTAGAGGAAGTGAACCCACATTTGCGTGGAAGGAGAGTGGAAAACCATTTAGGAAAAACCACCCCCAGTTCACCCGGCCGAGATTCGAACCTCTATCTCCCCGTCCTCAGCAGTCGAGCTCAACACGACAAGCGCGTTAGCCTACTACGCCACCGAGGCGGGTTTTCCCAACAAACAATTTGTTTTCTTTTAACCGTTTCTTACATCTTCTGCTGTCATCTACCACCACTCCTAAGAAGAATTGACTCTATCAAGTATATTTTGATTCAACTATGAAGGAACATTCTTGATAACGAAATACGAAGCTTCTGTCCTTCCCCCCTTCCACCCAACCCATACTATGGAGGCTTGAAACCACCAATGGGCATGCTGATCAAGACGCTAGCCTCTTCTAATATCATTTACCACTGAAGGGAAGTTAGAAGCTAAAAACCTACCAGTAAATTATGTTTTTTTTTTTAATTCTAAATAGTTTTCCACGATATCTCGGGTACACTTTCTCTAAATACCACCTTTATAATCCCTAACCCGTAAATATAATTATGCGTATTTCCCGGAACGGTAGTAAGACGCGGCGCAAAAATAAAATAAATAATGTATTTGTCTGGGAGGTGTTTTTTTAATTAAATTTATTATGTGTAGTAAAATATCAAGAGGGTAATATTAATTTTTGTTCGTACACAGGCCAATGTTAATTACTCCCGAGAAAAAGTTTAAAAACGCCAAGTTAATGTCGGCAGTCATGGGATGGAGCTAATTAAACTCGAACCGCTTCGAGTTATGAAACACCTGTAATGTTGTAATAAACGTAAGTTATGTCACAGCCCTATGGTAATAATTATTTCCCTCTTATACTTGTATATACATTAAATATAATAACTGTGGAACTTGATAAGCTGTCAATATTTGCACCGGAGGCCTATTCCCACAAAATAAAAAAAGTGTTAACAATACTTTAGCCGAGGTTTAGTAAGCTTTGTATGTTTGGCTAATTTAGGATACCTTAACTTAACGTAAATTACTTAACATTCAGTACTTTAATAATTGTTACTCAGTCAAGCACTATTACAATACAAAGTTTGTTATTTCGGAGAGGTGATTATAATATGAACAAGGTATTGTTTACTATACAGAAATAGAGATATTATGCTCGTTCTTTATTGTTATGTACAGTAGCCCCGTGGCTTCTTTGGTGTTGACTGACAGCTCACATCTGACTTCTGACAGTCAAAATTTAGGTATATACCTAAATTTTTACTGTCAGAAGTGACAGATGCTAAACACATGCTTTTTCAGATCATCTGGTTTGGCATAGGGATATGTAATTTGGTCTGGTAACTTTTCAAAGGTGTCAGTCAGCACCAAAGAAGCCATGGGGCTACTCTAGGCCTATATATACACTTGTAAATTAAAAAGAGAAATAGTATAATATAAATCTAATATACATTATAATATAACATATAAGGACAATTATTAACCTTCCCTACAGCTCTCCTACAACTTACAAGTAACACGCCTATAAACACAATTGAGGCTATTACCTAGAACAAGGCTGAGTTTTGTTTAAGTGCTAGTGTAGTTTTAGCGTTTAATCCTAAATCGCCACTAAAGCTCCAACCAAGTGAGGATGTCATTTCATGGTTCAATAAATTACCGTGGACTTTGTTATAAAGAAAGTTTTGTGACTAGCACTATACTAGCACTCAACCAACACTCAGCTAAGATCGTGTACACCCCTTCTTAGGCTTAGTCAACACGGTAAAAGTAACTATTGAGTTCAAGGACTAAGATGGAATAAAAAAAACATGTGTATGAACAAATTATTAGATCAAATTATTTCACAATGGTAACGCATTTAGAAAACCGTTCTTATAATGAGTGATAGTTAGAAAGATAGATAGATATAAAGTACGTGAGAGACCATCTCATCCCACAGATAGCACCTGACCTAAGTTGGTATATATATATTTTGCGAGTATGGGCTACATCATTCGTAGCCCAGTAGTGGAAAGCTTAGCCAGCACTAATGTACCGTTGCCCAGGGGACGTCCGAATATACTAATCGCGAAGGCTCTTTCCATGTCCCGATGAGATGAGATGATGGTGATAGTGAGTATGCGGGTGTGAAACCAGTGGAAACACTTAAGCTTAAAGATTCAAATAGCCAATGCTATTATTTATGCTTTTTAGTGAGGATTACTTCGTTTAGATATAACGTGCATAAATATGCAATCCCTTACAATCATAATAATTGTACAAGTGGCAGCATTAAGCTAACTACCGAGTCGAAGGTGGCTGCGTTCTCTGATAGCTCGTGATCTTAATAAAATCACACACTTGTAGCCGATGATTTCCGCACGTCCATCATGGACTCTGACTTAAAATATGAGTGAAGAATGACTCTGGGCACGGGACGATTCCTGGATAGCTCGGTGGTTAGAGCATTGGCGTACGCTTAACTTAAGCCTAACCAACCAAACCCCTGTAACCGTTGTGGCAATTCCCCTTTCGGAAAAAATACCAAAGATAACAGGCGGGAATTTAACCCAGGACCCCTAGGTTTGTAGCCAGGTGCATTGACCATTACATTACGGGTCACTTAAATAGATGATGAAGCTTGAACCAGACATCGTGTCGTATTGTCGTGCGATTTTTGGAATTATACTTTAAAACATATATACGGTAGAGCGTCGATAATTCGGACGTCAAAAATCCGGATCACCCAGAAATTGTTATGTCTTGGCTAGAAAGGCAGATCAAGTGCAATACTACCCAACTTTTATTACTACGGAGAGTCAGAAACATGGCCGTCAAAAAACGCACACCCACCCTTGTTTTAAAAAAAATTGAAAATTATTATTATTATTATTATTTAGCACTGCGTCTTACTACCCGTTCGGGTTATACGCTTTAAGTACTAATTACGACCCGCCTTGGTTGGCGTAGTTGGCTAACGCGCTAGTCGTGTTGAGCTCGACTGCTGAGGACGGGGAGATCGAGGTTCGAATCTCGTTCGGGTGAACTGAGAGTGGTTTATCCTAAATGGTTTTTCACTCTCCCTCCATGCAAATGCGAGTTCACTTCCTCTAATCCAACCTTCCCAATTCCTAATTCATTAGCGTAGTTAGTACTTATAGCGTATAACCCGAACGGGTAGTAAGACGCGGTGCTAATATTATTAATATTATTACTAATTACGCTAATTGATTAGGAATTGGGAAGGTTGAATATAGAAGAAGTGGACCGGCATTTTCGTGGAGGGAGAGTGGAAAACCATTTAGGAAAAACCTCCCCCAATTCACCCCACCGAGATTTGAACCTCGATCTCCCCGTCCTCGGCAGTCGGGCTCAACACGACTAGTGCATTAGCCAACTACGCCACCGAGGCGGGTTGAAAAACAAAAATTGAAAACTTTTAGTTTGTTTAATTTTTGCCTTATTATATTCCTTCATAATTTGTGATACTTAGCAACAAAACACAATGTAAAAGTTCGTTGTTTGAATAAAGTGAAAATGTTTCTACCTTAAAAGTGGGTTTTCGTAAGTATACCGGTAACACTTATTTTTTATTTTTGGTATAGGTACTGTATTTTCGAAAATCCTAATAAATTGATAATCAGGACTGGGTCAATCCCCGATTAGTTCGAAATATCGATGCTCTACTGTAATTAATACCAGTGAAGCTGTTTATACTAATTTTTTTTAATAGAGACAAATCGAAAGAATTTTTTTTAAAAGTAAAATCTATTTAACTGAACCCAATTTCACTGTTGTCAAATGAAAAATGCATACAACCGCATTAATATACGTTTTCTGGTTGAAGCGTAATCTTGTAACCCGGTTAATAATCCATGAAATAGGCTGTTAATTACGGTGGTAGATATTAAAACCCATACGACTTCTTTCTCTTGCTAATTGTAAATAATACAGCTGTTGACAATTCTGAATTGTGTCAAAGTAGAGAAGGAAAGCAATAAAGTGCACATTTATGTGTTGTTTTCACAGTATGTTTACACAAAGTTTACAGCAATATAAACTTTACGTGTAGTGTTGTACCTTTGTTTACTTCCAAATGCTATTTTTATTGCTACATTTAACAAAAAGAGATAACTATTTAAAAAATATTTTTTTTAGCGCCACATCTTACTAACCTACCCGTTCAGATTATTAATCCCCGTATACACAAGGCGATCCGAGCCGGCAATGTAACAGATTCGCCTAATTGGGATGGGCCTGCGCTACGAGCACGCTACGAGCACGCTACGACCACGCTAAAGTCTGTTCACTGTAGGAATTGTTTTCTGAAAGGCCTTTTCCTCTACCAGAAATCTATTATATAGTAGGATATTGGTAGGAAAAAAGACTTTTCAGAGAGTAATTCCTACCGTGAATGGAGTATACGAACCATTCGCAGTGATCCGCTGGTTGTTGGTTTTTACAACGAACACAAGGGATTCGTCAGTCTAGTTTGGACGTGTTTGTTGCGTGCTCGCGAACATGGAGAACTGGTCTGAGGAATCTGTATTTCAGTTGATAGAATCTTGTAAAAACCATAGTGTTTTATGGGTACTCAAGGAGGCAAGTATAAAAACTATTATAACAAGAATCTGAAAGAAGATGCCTGGAAGAATATCACCACATTATCCGAACACGCTGAAGATGTTTGCAAACGAAAAAGAACTAGTTTTTTTTGTCCCATTTTTTTCAGAAAATTCAAAAAATCTGTTAGAGACATCCTGGTAAAGTTGTTGTACTGTTCATTAACTAATGTGCTGGAACTTGAAGTCTCGCAGTAGTTCCAAACCAGCCCGTTTTTTATACTACAACTATACGCCACCATCACCGAGGATTTTTTTTTAACAGTTTGGACATATTAGCATAGCACCACTGCACAAAATAAAGGCTAAGGTTTCTTCGTCATCTGATATTTAGTAGAGTTAAGATAGCTAATTAAATAATTGAAATATAGCGCACCTACGTAAATACTGAATTGAACTGAGATCAATATTACGACGCTTGATCGTGGTGTGCTCGTTTCACCAATGGTTCAGAGGATGCTTGCGGCGTGATCGTCCCACGTCCAAACTGAAGAGCATTACATTACAGGCTCAGCTCACCTGATGTATACGCACCTTTGTACGGTTATGTACTAATTACGCTAATAGTCTTAGCGATAATGAAGGTTATATTTAGAGGAGATGTATATACACACATTTGCGTGTATGGAGAGTGAAAAAACATTTAGTAAAACCATCCTCAATACACCCGGCTGAGATTCGAAACTCGATCTCCTCGTCATCGACAATTTAGTCTACTGCTAGAGTAGCGCTTTAGACAATGTGCCCACCGAAGAGGGTTTAAAAGTGTTAAGTAATATTTAAAAGGGGCCCATTCTAATCTGAGAGCAATTGAAAAGGCCACTTAAAACGTTTAAAGAATATATATATGTATATACATACACATATATATACATATCGGTACACAAATATATTATATACTCATATATATATATATATGTGTGTGTATTTACTCCCACATTTTACTAACCATCTGGGCTACGTGCATTAGGGATGAGCGAGATAGAAATGTAATGTTCTATTTGGGGAAGAATGGGAAACAAATTATGTAAAAACACCCCCAGTACACCAGGATTAGATTAGAAATCTACTGGTACGTTACTATATTACTACATTAATATATTAGTACTTATAAGTATAATAATCTAGGATTAATCAGAAACATCAATATGATGACCATAATATTTTATTTCCTTGAATACATTTTATAATTTATTATTTTAACGTTATTATATAGTTCATTTCCAAGAGCATACTATTATATATATATATAGAGAGAGAGAGAGAGAGAGAGTGAGCTAGAGAGATTATAGATACATAAAGATTAGGGAGAATGTATTTGGTAGTTTCTTGCTTGCTCCAAACGATAAATATTGAAATCAAAACAAATGCTCTTTCCACCTCATTCGAAATATTTGTTTACTATTTCATGAATAATATTTTTTTTTTAGTAATTTAAAATTTTAGGTTAGTATTAAATACCTTTATATTTTTATTCCTTATATGAAATCTGCTAATATCCAAACAATATAATTCCATTCATAATATAAGTAGTGTAACGTTTAGAAAACAAAACTGTCTCGGAGTTAAACATAAAACTTTTTTTTAATCTTAATTTTGAATGGATATACAATATTATGCGGATAGAAGAGATGTCATCACTAAACTATTTAAATATATATATATATAACTTTTTTGAAAAGTGATAAAGGTTTTACTCCCCACCCACATTTTGTACAGCACACATTAATTTAAGGAAAGAGGACTAATAAGAACTATAAGGAAATGCTCTTGCTTTAGTATAGAGAGAGGTTGGTGAAAATCTCAATTTGGAACAGCCCTCACCTTACCCCCATCTGATATTTGAACCGATACTTCTATCTCTCAATTAAAAGATGGAGGCATCTAATCTACCGATTTTGACCATTTTTCAACTCACGACACATTGATCAAGGTGCTAATATTGTCAAGAAACCTCATGTCTTTTTTTAAAGAAAGATTTTTATCATTTAAAAAAACGGGTATTCAAATTGTGTTTAAAATCTCAATAGCTAGAATTATAATAAAATTGTGTTATTTTTAAAAATATATTGGTTTTGGATTTTAAGAAATTCATTTTTATTTGACATTTTTTTTCTCACTTATTTTTTAACTCACCCTAAAATAATATGGCCCACCTGCTGAGCTTCATATCACACCGTTGTGTCACGGTGCACCGGTTGAAAACCACTGCTCTAATCAAATGATAAGATAATTAAATTAATTAAGACCCGGTTCGGTGCCCGGATGATCTAAGGTGCTACTCTCACAATAGACTAGACTGCTGATGACTGGGAGATCGAGGTTCGAATCT
This sequence comes from Timema shepardi, assembly GCA_902151425.1. NCBI lineage: Eukaryota > Metazoa > Arthropoda > Insecta > Phasmatodea > Timematidae > Timema > Timema shepardi. The sequence goes on along the minus strand of CABFVX010002810.1, from coordinate 49,052 downwards.
CAATCGGGTGTACTGAGAGTGGTTTTACCGAAATATTTTTACACGCAAATGCGGGTACACTTCATATAAATATTACTTTCCTAATCCCTAAAAACATTAGCGTAATTATTGCATAAGTATATAATCCTAATGGGTAGTAAGACGCAATGCTAAAAAGAAAAAAAATACTAATAATTGAGCGAAATTATTTTTTTAAAAACTTACCATCTAAGAGCGAAGTGTGTTTTTGCAGAATGTCTCATAATCCATCCAGAGACGTATGAAAATGTTCACCAACTGTCACACTCACAAACTGTCCACAAAATTAAAAGTAACACGTGTATATTTTGAGGCCCTGTCTTTAAGGACCGATCTGATCTAGTTCAACAACACAACCAACACCTGTCTACACCTGGCGAGCTCTGCCTTCTAACTGCCGCCTTACCACAATGAACAATCCTCTAGCTTCTAGTTTCTCTCTCTCTCTCTTTCTCCATTCCTTCCTCCTCGGAGAGCGTGACGTCACAGGTGGGCCAACAACATTCGCACACTAGTTATGACGTTGTTAGTGTCCGTGTTGTCGAAAAGAACATAGAGCTCTCGACATCTACTATCGGTTTGAATACAGACTTGGGTTGAAACTTTATTTTTCAGGTTTATCGTTTATCGTCGATCATAAACTCATAAACGACTGAAATCAAGTGGGCCTATAAGTTCGCTGGGTAGAGCTGTCCGGTAGGTAGGAGAACCAACTGGAAAGGAGGAAACTAGGAATGCCAGTAAAATGTATGTTGTGACCCTCTATTACAGAGGCTCCCTAACTTATTTCACTTGTGTACCCCTTGGCAGCCCATTTCAATTAAATGTATCCAAAGCATTTAAATTATTTAATAATTTATTAATAATTATAAAAACTATTTTATGTTTGAAATTATTTTCTCAAGGTAAGATATATAAGAAAGCCCGCATTGCCCCTCGCCATGCTGTTGAGTTAGTTTAATAAATTTTACTGATTTTTCGTCTTACACTGCTGGCATAGCTCTTTCCGTCACTATTCAAATATTTTCGCGTACTCTTGGCACGTAGCCCTGGGGATACGCGTACCCCACGTTGGGTACTGTCACTCTATTAAATTAATCAATTCACTTTAACGTTCTTATAACAGTTATCTTTCGTTTATCGGACATTTTGGTAGTTATGATCAACCAAAATCTGTAGATTTTTAGACTCTCAAATTGCAAAATTTCAACTTCTAAACTACATATTTACAAGCCTTTATATGTATAGGGTTGTATAAAATAGTTTCATGTTCATTTCGGTAAAAACCAAACTCATGTAGGCCTACTGTTTTTTCAATATTTAATCTAAGTCCCAATCTCTCAGCTACTTAGGCATAATCTTTAAGATATAGTCCTTTTAGTAGTTTGAACTATTAGGCTTATTTAAGTAGATTTCTATGCTAATGGTGTGCATATTTTACTAGGTACGTTTTACGATCCACTACGTACTACTAATATAAATTCAGAGTTCAATTGCTATGACCGTGTTTAGTCGATCTGCAATCGGCTTAAGCCCACACAACTCTGCATACCTACCTATAAAATATTAAGGGCTATGAATAATCTTTTTATTTGTTAATAGGTATGAATGAATTAATAAATCACAGTAACGTAGTTGAGTCATATGTTCCATAACATAGGGTTTGCTAACCTCAGACATGTTTGGAAGCAATTAGATGTCAAAGTGTTCATTAGTTGATAATAATTAGGCTAATTAATCCCTCAAGTAATTTAGATTTTATTCCTCAAGCAATATTATAGATATATTTATTTTATTCATTCAATTAATCTAATTTAATTTAATTTTCATAATAATTTCACAGCTCATAAGATCTGCTTTGGTGACCGCATGGTCTAATGCGTCGTCACTCTCACAATAGATTGTTATTATTATTATTATTATTATTAGCACCGCGTCTTACTACCCGTTCGGGCTATACGCACTTACGCTAATGTGTGATGGTAGGGTGATTGTGAGATGAAATGGAGGACCTACAGTTTAACGTGGAATCCGAACCACGGTGGAGGCCTGGCATTCCCCACAATAGATTGGAGTACCTATGATGAGAAAATCTGAGTTCTAATCTTGGTTGGGTGTACTGAGGGTGGCTTTTTCTTAATGTTTTTCCACTCTTACTCCACGCAAAAGAGGATACTCTTCATCTAAGTTCAACCTCAATATCTCTAGCTCATTAGCGTAATTAGTAGGCTACATTTTCGTACAACCTGAACAGGTAGTAAGATGCGTAGCTAAAATAAACTTTTTAGTACTGTTTCTATTAACATGGTAGCTGCTCATGGTTTAATCTAAGGAGTTGCGAAGAGGAAGGTAGTTTATTGCAGCAAGTGCAACCACATTAGCGGGAAGAGGTGGCGAGAAAACATAAGGGATAGTTTATATGCTGAATATCACCTTACGAGCACCTGGTTGAAATTATATTCTATAGTCTATTTAAACAGTGACGCTATAAGCCACGTAACCACCAATGCAGGGCTAAGCTTGTACTTGTGACTTTTAGAACCAGGCACAGTACATGACATATCGCTTCGATATACGCCAATATTCTTCTACAATATGATTTTAAAAAGAAGAAACTTTTTTGACAGTTGAAATATGCATTAAAATAATTTTAATGTAATCAGACGTCAAATCGTGTGATATCCACATGTCTCTTTTAACACTTTACATAAATACCTATAAATTTATACTAATTATATATTAAAATGTGATTATTGTTGACCACAGCAAAATATGTTGGTATTTTCTAGAAGCTTCTTTTTACCAGAATCCTAATATACGCCATATTCGGTAGGAGTGTAGGTAAGTGACAGATAGTAAAAGTTACCAGATATATACTCTCATGTATACATTTGCCAAACCATACAAACTGCAATAAAAAATATCACAACAAATCATTCGTTTTTAAAAGTGTTTATCTTTTAACCTTTCTTACACATTCTGCTAGCTGTCAACTACCACCACTCATATGGCGAATGGTCGGAATGGATTCTATATTGTCCAGCCTAAAGCCTATAAAAATGTTATAGTACTTATTCTATGGCATTTGGAACTAAATTCATCGACCCACTTACTAAAGTACACCACCTATCACTATCTTGATTTGGTTGTATCCAGTTCACCTCATTACACACCATCCCTATTTTAAGCTAGTTCTATGCAGACCACCTTATTACCCCGTATCCCTATATTGAGATAGTTCTATCCAGTTCACCTCATTACACCCCATCCCTATTTTAAGCTAGTTCTATCCAGACCACCTCATTACCCCGTATCCCTATATTGAGATAGTTCTATCTTTTTCACCTCATTACACCCCATCCCTATTTTAAGCTAGTTCTATCCAGACCACCTTATTACCCCGTATCCCTATCTTGAGATAGTTCTATCCAGTCCACGCCATTACACCCCATCCCTATTTTAAGCTAGTTCTATTCAGTCCACGTCATTACACTCTATCCCTATATTGAGCTGGTTCTATTCAGCCCCCCTCATTACACCCTATCTCTTTCAGGTCCATAATAATATTATACTCCCATCTGCGTTTATATCTTTACAATGGTCTCATCTCATTGGGTTTGCCAGTCAGTGCCCTGAACAAGGTTCTAGATTCTTTTATTTACGCTGCATTTCCTGCTCACCGTAATATAAGAAACTTGATTACCCTAACAATGTATTGTGTTGAGTACAGGGTATCTAGCTCTTCATTATGTGAACTCCTCCACTCCTCAATATCCTCATCCCTTTTTGGTCAAATATATTCCTAGGAACCTTGTTTTTATATAACCAACCTAAATTTGTTTTCTTCATGTAAGGTAAGATACCACGTTTCAAACATAATGATATAATTCTTAAAAAACATGATGAAATGGTAATAAGGAAGCAAATACACAATGCTTGTAGAATTCAATGTGAATTATTATTTAGGATAAATATAAAAAAGATTTTATAAAGTGATAAAGAACTTTAATGTTTAATAAAGACAATTTCCATTTCAATTAGCCTCTTTATTAAACATTAAAGTTCTTTATCACTTTATAAAATCTTTTTTATATTTATCCTAAATAATAATTCACATTGAATTCTACAAGCATTATTAAAGATATAATAAAATATTCAATTTATTGCAGCTTCATCTATAATATTAGAAAACAATCTAAGATTATTTTTCGAGTCAGCTGTTTCAAGGCGTCCATCTATCAAAATATTAAATTGCTGGTGACTAAGATGTTGAGACTCGATTCTCGTCCGTGTGCGTGCAGGGGGATATGGTTTTCCACATACAATTTCTTTTTAAGTGTGATTTTTTACTTTCTCATTTTAGTAAAAGTATTGCAAAAGTGAATATTTTGGATCTCTCGTTTATTATGTATTTACCTTGAGATTTTTTGAAATCTCAAACTTAAAATTTGGGTTTTCCAATTCTGCTTGCTCTTTTGAATGTCTCTTTCTGGACCCACAGCCAAAATGGTTCGATGGGTTTCATTCAAACTTAGCTTAGCTGGTAAATGGTTATACCTTAAGAGAATACGTTAAAAAGCAATTTTTTTTGTAGTTTTTATGGTAAAATCTTTTTTGCCAAAATAAATAAAATATTTCTCCTGTACAAACATAGAATTTAATTTTCTTCACATGGTGATATCATCAGTTGTTGAATATCTATCAATGGTGACCTGGAATTAATGACAAATTTTCTCTTCATTAACAAGTTTGTCATCTAAACTTGCTGTGCTCATTACAGATATTCAACAACTGTTCATATTAACATTTGAATAAAATTAAAATCTATGTTTTTACTGGTGAAATATTTTATTTACTTTAGTCAAAAAAACGTTTTGTCATAAAAACTTAAAAAATACTGGCCTTTTTTCGCGTCCCCTTCTATCCCACCTTAAGTCCAAACCATGATTTTAATTTTATCTCTAAAACTGAAGGGTGATTTTTGACAATTATAAGTTTTTTAGAAAATGGATGTGATTATTTTGTTCCAAATATATATTTGAGGATAGTCTTACATAATAAAAATACAACGTATACTTTTTTTTTAGAACATTTGATTTAATAACTTCTTTTTGATATTTTGAGATTTTTCTAATGCGTTCCAGAATTTGGTACACTTTTGGTGTCCGTAAAGTGTCTTAGGATCTAATAAATAACAGTGATTACTTGCTTTTTTGTAGAAAAAATCATTTAAGGAATTATTAACTTTTTTTTATAAATTGGTTTAAAGCTATAAAATAAAATTGTGTTATTCCAAATCATACTTTATTTCAATCTACCAATTGGGGTGCAATTCCTATAATACAACCTTATCTATCCCTACACCTTGGTATAGTAATAATAATAATAACTAGACCCTCCCCCCCCC